>JABUQX010016288.1:7500-51857 GCA_015478945.1 Trachelipus rathkii | reverse complement strand
ATATATATATATATACATATATATACATATATACATATATATATATACCAGTTATATATATATATATATATATATATATATATATATATATATATATATATATATATATATATATATATATATATATATATATATATATATATTTTTTATGTGGTGAATATTTTGTTTATGTATTGTATTCGCCAAAATACCTAATATTCGTATCTCGGCTTTTGCCGAACTATTCGGGCTGTATTGAGCATTATAAGCAATTAACTATGTCAAAATAAGGGTCTGTCATTCAAGTTTAAAAGGGTAATTTTAGAAAAACTTATTTTCCAAAAATAAAAATATAGCCAAATTTTTTTGTGGCTATTTGGAAAAATTTTTTGTCATTTGTCAGATCCTATAAGGGCCTTTGACATTTTTCAATATTCTAAAAAATAGAATTCATTTAGTGATACGGGATAATGGAGCAAACATGGTAGCTGGTATAAGGGAGAGTGGCTTGCTATCAATTTCATGTTTTATTCACATGTTGCAACTATGCATTCATGATTCAATATTATGTCAGAAGTCTGTTAAAGATATTTTATTTACTTGCAGAAGCATATCCTCTCATTTTCACCATTCAGCAACGGTAGCTGCAAAGCTTAAAACTTTATAGATGCAGCTGAATGTCAAACAGCATAAATTAATTGAAGACGTTTCAACACGCTGGAACAGAACTTATGATATGCTTAAAAGATTGTTTGAACAAAAAGTTCCCCTATCCATATACGCTGCTGAATGCAATCAGAAAATGTTGACTGATTTTCAGTGGCAAAATTATTCCATTTACTTGAGTCATTTGACAACATCACTAAACAAGCAAGCATTAAACGTGAAGCAACAGTCGCCCAAGTGATCCTTCCATTTTAGCAATAAATCTTTTTAAATAAGGCAATTAAAGCTTCACTGGAATAATTACACTCGTTGAAGAGCTTAAGAAATCAGTAGAAAAAAGACTTTCTAAGTTTCTATGTGATAAATCTTTGTGTTTAGCTACTTTCTTAGATCTGCGATTCAAGCTAATTTTTCAACATGAATCAGATGAATCAGTAAAAAATATGGTCGTTGAGGCATGGAAAGAAATGCATGAAAATTTAGCTCCTGACTCTTCTGCTGACGATGATTCACGTAGTGGGGAAAGTGAAGCTGAAGGTTCCATTAATGGATTGTTTTAAAGAAATTGTGGCATCAAAATCGTCATACAGAAAAGAGTGAGAGTGAAAAAGTCCCATTCTTCTGATGATGTGATTATTGTACATAAAAGTAAAAGCAATGAATTACACTTAGAGAATAAATAATATAGTGGAATACATTTGATTTTGGATTAAGGTAGTAAGCATTATATTTCTTCAAAATTATGAAACTGGAGTTAGTTTTACACTTGAAAATCCATAATAAAACAGATCTTATCCATCATCATGAAGGAAGAACATTAGAACAGAGAGCACTATGAACACAGCAGCCAGGTTATCCAAATGAGAACTGCAGTTGTTCTGTTTGCTCAATCCTTGAAAGTTTAGTCAATAGATTTATTTATTATTTTGAATCATATAAATCTTTTGAATTTTCATTTAATTATTTTTAATATGTGAATGGTTTGCTATAGGTAAGAAATTGTTATTTACTCTTTGTTTTATTACTTTGTATATAACACTGGTAGGCATGAAATTTCTTGGACGGGGTTTTGTAATTGCTTTATATGCTGATTCCAAAATGTAATTGGTTTTGCATATCACATCGCATTTGTGAGATATTGTGTGTAAAAACAGATTTGTAAAATTTATGATTTTTACCTTTTCAAGAGGGTCTACACAATTATTGGGAAATATATATATATATATATATGCAGATATATATATATATATATATATAAATATATATATATATATATATATATATATATATATATATATATATATATATATATATATATATATATATATTGATATATGAAGGAGAGAAACAAATCGCAATGATAAGGATACATGTCTTTGATAGATATATGTTAAACATATAATACAACTATGAATAAAGAGAAATATGGGACAACAATGAATGTAATAGAAGGATTGGGTTTAGTTAATGTAAGCATACCTACGATGGTAAACTTTCTCTTTGTAGACGATCTACTGTGCATAGCGCCTGGAATATCCTCATCAAGCTCCAAAATACAGTCGGCCATCATATTTTGATATCCCACTCACTTGCCCTGGTAACGTCCTTCCATGAACCTTAGATCTTGATGGAAGCGCTCACCCTGCTCTATCACTAACATCGCCTAGGTTATCCTGAAATTTTCTTAGGTGAGAATGTAAGTAGTGCATACTCATTCTACATCCATGAGAATGAAACTGTCTAGCAGTTCCTGCACAATGTTAGTGGTTCTCGGCTTCTGTTCCCCAGAAAATTCTGTGCTACATCTGAAAAAGCATTCAACTCCTGCCTCTAACACAGTCATTGTTGTAGCAAAGGCAGCATCACGGAGGAGTGTACGTATTGTGGGCCATTAAATATCCCAGCTTTTTTCTCTCGTCACTCAGACCAGGAAACGTTGAGCATATATAGCGGAAGCATTCACTATCATGGTCCAGGGCCTTCACAAATTGTTTCATCAAACCAAGTTTTATGTGTAGTGGAGGTAAGATGATGTTTTCTCTGTACAAGTGGTTCACGTACGATGTTCCTGTCACCTGGCGTCAAGGTTTCCCTCTGTGGCAATTCTCTTTTGGTCCATTGATCCTTTGCCGCCCGGCTGTCCCAATAGCACAAGAAGCAGGGATATTTGGTGAAACCTGCTTGCTGACCGAGCAAAATGTTTACCATTTTGAGGTCGACTCATATTTACCATCTATGTACCTGATATTGTAGCCTCTCCAAACTGTCTTGATTTTTGCATACTCCTCTCATCCGTACCGAGTACCCTACTGGAACCGAAGCATACCTGTTGCCGTTGTGTAACAACACACACTTTAAACTGCTCTTGGAAGTGTCAATAAACAGTCGCCACTCACCTGCATCGTATGCTGGGAGTCCCATAGCGAGTAGTAGGCCTGCAACTTCACTGCAATACACAAGGTTACCATCTGACTGGAAGAGCCTCCGCAGCTCTGCTTCTCTGTTACGATAAAACGTTACTCTTGTGCCATGGTCCATTAGTCATTTTTCATGCAACCTCAAGCCAACAGCTCAGGACAACTTCGCAAATACAACTTCATACAAGATCGCTCAGTTCACCCTGGTGAACAATGACGGAGCATCCGACTGTAATTTCAAATGGATGATGGACATCATCCAGGTCATTGGCATCCATACATGTAGACGTACTAAAGTTACCACATGCTTCCCGAATATCGACTGCAGTAAACTTGCTGCTACTGTAGATATATGCCGAAGGTAACGTCTATACAGCCTACGTAGTGCGCACATGAATTTTGTCATTCCTAGGGAATATGCAAAATAGGGATCCATGATTGCACGAAACGGGATGTGATACAGCAAATCCGAGAATATATAAGGAATCACCTCCGAATTACTATATATATCTGCTACAAAAGTCCATCCAAGAAAATTTCCACCTTTTTTGTTGACCAGTATAAGTTTTCTTTTCCCTAAATGTATGACCGAACTTTGAAATAACCATTCGGCCGAATAGCTTGGCGATTATTCGCCGAATATTTGTATTCGGTCAGTTACTTGCCGAATATCTTGTATCCGTTTTTCACAATTCTTCACATCCTCATTATATATATATATATATATATATATATATATATATATATATATATATATATATATATATATATATATATATATATATATATATATATATATATATATATATATTATATATATATTTTTTTTTGGGTACACAGTCCATTTTTCAAACTAGCACGGAATACACTATGAAATAAATAACTCGTTTGAATATTTAGCTGTCCATACATCTAGAGTAAATGATGTCTGCTCAGCCATAAATAACTTCTCGAATATTGCTAATCTCAATTTACTGTATAAAGTTGATAACAATTAACAACTTCTCTACAAAATATTTTCTACTAGGAAAAAGAAGATATTTTGGTTGAAGATGGGCAATAAGTTCTATGAATCCCTACTCTTCAGCGATTGTGAATAAAATTCATTTTTTTCCTGATGAATTGCCTGTGAATTGGGGTCATTAAAATGCCAAATCTTTTTTTGAGAGAAACTTTCCTCAAGACTCACTTGTTTCACGGCTTGGATCTTTCACTCTTTTGGGGTTTCCTCTGTTCTAAAAAATACAAGACTATCCAAATTTTTGATTTCCAGATATTCTCTTCGGTGATAGTACAATGCCCCTTTATAATAAATACATATAAAATTAAGTGTTTTTGGTGTACTACCTCGTTTCCTTTTTCTGTGGCATATTTTACACTCTATTATAGATTCTGTAACATTATTAATAATAAATAATCTTTTACGAATGATGGCATTTTAAAACAATTTTGTGAGGCTATTATTATGACAAATCTGCAGTCAATTAATGAATAAAATCTTTTGTTAATGAATATATATATATATATATATATATATATATATATATATATATATATATATATATATATATATATATATATATATATATATATATATATATATATATATATACCGGTACCGTATATATATATATATATATATATATATATATATATATATACTCGTAAATATATATATAACAAATTTAACCACGTTTTTTTTTTTTAATGAATCATGAAAATCGAAATTTTAAAGTTATATCTATACTTAATAGTTTTTTCTCACATTTAGAGTTTTCCTTAATGTTTTAGAATAATGAAAATAATAAAAATCTCGAAATTAATATTTTTAAAATTTTTTGAAAATTCCATTTTCAATTGAATTCGTGAAAAACCGGTCAGTGGCGTCGAGGAGAAACGGTCATTAAATATTATTATGTGCTGTCCAACCTGAATTATAATTATATAATTTAAATGTTAAATAGAGTCTAATAATATTATAGAATTAATTTGGATTGAAAAACAAGTCTTAAGTCATATTTTATTAACATTTTGCAAACGTTGATTTTTTGAAATTTTTTTTTCATTTTTTTATGCTAAATAAGCATTGAAAAAAATGAATTATGACAATAATTTTTAATAATTTCTAATAATAATAATAATATTTCAACTTTTTAACAAAATTGGCACTTTATATTACGAGTAGGCCTATGTACGCACATTTCACGTGAACTTTTTGACTAAATATTATCACAATATTATAATTCTTAAAATTATAGACAATCAATTTTAATTACTATTAATAGTAATAACTAATAATTGCACTTTTTAACAAAATAGGCTTTTTTTTTTTTTTTTTATATCGAGTGAGTACGCACATTTCACGTGAACTTTTTTTTTATCCCTACACTAGATAGAAGAAAGATATGTATAGAAAACATTAAACAAATGTCTTATAGTCTACCATGCATAAAAATTAGAACAAAATATTATTGAAACTAAAAAATAGACATTTTTAAAATATGCAAAATTGGACGCCTGACCGGTTTTCCCCCGAAATTGAAAAAAACTTAATAACTTTAAAATAAGTTTAATATTTTAAATTTTTACATGGAAAATGTTAAAAATAGACTTCCATTATGCATATAACTAAAAATTTTGATATTTAATTTTAAGAGATTCACGAGGTCTTATAAATTTTTTTTTCAAAAAAAAAAAAAAATTTTTTTCCAACTTTGGGAAATTTTTTTGACTAGTAGGTGTAAGTTATTTACTTAAATTTTTATATATGGTTAAAATATAATCTATTTGCTACTTAAAAAACCTTTCTCTAATTGAAAAATTTTTTAATTTAAAAAAATATTAACAATTTATTAAACTGACCGGTTTTCCCCTCCGGCTTCTCTTCCCACTCTTTACATTATATATATATATATATATATATATATATATATATATATATATATATATATATATATATATATATATATATATATATATATATATATATATATATATATATGATTTTATATTGAAAGTTATATAGTTTTTTTTTTTTACATTTCTTTATAGTTAAAAGAAAGTTCATTAGAAATTCCGGTTCCGGCCGGAATTTTTTTTGGGATTCCGGCCGGAATTTTTTTTGGGATTCCGGCTCCAGCCGGAACTGAAAATTTCAGTTCCGGTGCACCCCTAATATATATATATATATATATATATATATATATATATATATATATATATATATATATATATATATATATATATATATATATATATATATATATATATATATATATATATATATATATATATATATATATATATATATATATATATCAAAAAATAAAATTTAAGGTTTTTCTTCATGATTGTTGCGCACCCCTTGGTATTTCGTGATGCACCTCAAATTTAATATTAACAATAGAAATCTAAAATATAGATTACTTTTAAATTTATATTGTTAATATTAAAATTAATTTTAGTCTTACAACAACCAGCACCTGAGATTTCAGAAAAGAAACAAAAATTTGTGCTTAAGCAAATTATTAAATATTGACTTTCCTTCTAAATTATTAACAAGATTCTATATAAAGGCTTCTATTTTATACCTAATCCTTTAGCGATCATTGCTGAATACGTACAATACATTCAATATGCCTGATATCAACTTAGGAGATCTTAACTATGAGCTTAGGAAAAAATTTCTCAAATACAGAGATCAAATGATTTCATCTAATATTAAAAAGATTCAATTAAGCTTCATCAAAAACTGCCTAAAAAATTTAGTTATACCTAAGACTCTGTTACCTAACAATCTTACAACAAATGATAATAACCCTTTCCCTGATATATACAGTATACATAGGGAAATTCTTCTTAGCAAAATTTCAACTATCAAGAAAGAAATTAAACTCGCTTTCGGACAAAATTTTAAATACTTCAAAATTTTCCAAGAGTCATGATATAAACAGAACCCAAACTCTCTCGATACCTTCACCCAGTTACTCAATTTAGCACATCAAAGAAAAGATTTTATCATCAATGAAAAGAAGAGAAAACTTAACAACAAATTTAATACTATTTATTATAATAATGTTTGGGTGAAGAATTCTAATTTTAATAACATCATAAATAAATCAGATTTAGAACTATCGATGGATCAAAAAATCATTTTGGGCGACTCTCATTTTCTCTACAAAATTTGGACCTGATTTCGAAATTTATTGTGGACTTTGAAAAATATAAAACTAATTTTAAAGAAAAAGCTACCTCTATGGAGGAAGTACTAAATACTCATAAGATTTTCAACTCCCTAAATAAACAGAAAACACCCTCCAAACTTTACACAGCTCTCTATTCACTTACAAAAAACAACAATATCATAATTACAAGATCCAACAAATGTAATAATATAGTTATACTTAACAAAACTGACTATCTACATAAAAGTAATTATCTACTCTCTGATAACAACCCACATTCCCTCCTCACTAAAAATCCCTTAAAAACTTTTCAAATTAACTTTAACCATAAACTAAAAAACATTCTTTCGGAACATGTTCATCTGCACAATGATTTAAAAGCCACCTTCCCTTGCCTTTCCAAATTCTATGGAATCCCTAAAACCCATAAACCTAATACCCCTCTCCGACCTATCATCTCTAACATAGATTCTGTCCCCTATAAATTATCCAAATGGTTAGCTAAACAACTCTCCCCTCTTGTTGGACACATCTCATCATCACACATTACCAATTCTATTCTAAAGATTTCATCATCAAAACCAAAAACATCAACCCACACTCCCACTCCCTTGTAAGTTTTGATGTAACTTCACTCCTCACCTCCGTACCTATCCCTTTAACCCTTTCACTTCTATCACGTTTTATTGATGAAAACAATTTCATATTACCATTTCCCTTTGACACTTTAAAACAATTAATCCTACTTACCCTAGAACACAACTTTTTTGAATTTAATAACACTTTTCTGAAACAAAATTCTGGTCTTAGTATGGGTTCTCCCCTTTCTCCTGTCCTAAGTAATATTTTCATGGAACTTCTTGAAATTTATCATATATCTCTAACCACATTCTCAGCTCACTAATGTTACTTGGTACAGATATGTGGATGACATTTTTACCTATTCCTTCCAACATTAATCCACATAATATATTTGATTTCCAACACCATTAACCCTAACATTAAATTACTATTGAAACTTCTAAAAATAATTCCCTATCATTCCTTGATGTTCTTATAACCTGGGTCCAATAATCTCTACCCTCCACCTCTGTTTACCAAACCTACATAAACCTAAGTTACATAAGCATTGTTTCATCCATCACAACCTAACAAAAATAGGAATATTTTCTTCCTTATTTCCTAGAGCTCTAAGAATATGCTCCCCCTCTTTTCTACAAACTGAAATTAATTACCTTTTCTATTTTTAACAAACTTTCTTACCCCCATTTCATTATACAACTGCCTTAAACAAGCAAAAAATCCTCTTATCAACCTCACAATTATAACCCCTCTAATAACTTTCTTACCCATACCTAACACTCCTCTTAAATAATTAAAATACATCTTAATAATATTAAACTCACCTCTTCAGGAAATTTACCCCTAAAGCTATTCTTAGACCTTGAATTGATAACGACCCACCAACACATCTAAATGTTGAGAGAACTCTTTGCCTTCATTAGAACTCCATAAGCATCAGAGAAACATATGACTTTAACCGTAGACTGTACGAACACAAACATGACCTTACCACTGACAACCTAAATTCTGCCATCACATTACATTGTGCCACACATAACCATACTATTGACATTAACAACATGACCCCTCTCATACATTCAAAAGATTTACACAGAAGAAAATTACTTGAATCCTACTACATCCTTAACACCAATAATTATAATAGGCAAAAAGGTGAAATCAATATCAATCACACTTTAAATAACATTTTGAACTCCACTAACCAATAAAAATCTTAAATCTAAAATATAAATTACTTTTTAGATTTCTATTTTTAATATTAAATTTAATTTTAATCTTACAACAACCAGCACCTGATAAGGTTTCAGAAAAGAAATGAAAATTTGTGCTTAAGTAAATTATTAACAAGATTCTATATAAAGGCTTCTAATATATATATATATATATATATATATATATATATATATATATATATATATATATATATATATATATATATATATATATATATATATATATATATATATATATATATATATATATATATATATATATAAAATCTGTATTAATAGTCAATATTTAGGCCTAGAAGTGGTCTTGGTACTAATATAATTTAAAACATGTTTTTTTTTTAAAAAAAGGTAATTTAAAAAAACAAAAACATTTTGTTTTAAAAAAAAAATAAAAACTGTTTTTATCACAACCATATATATATATAATTATATATATATATATATATATATATATATATATATATATATATATATATATATATATATATATATATATATATATATATATATATATATATATATATATATATATATATATATATATATATATATATTATATCCACCTTTTACCCAAGATTGGGTGTAAGAGCGCTACATGCACGAAAAAAAATTAGCAGGAGAAAAAGACGAAAGTAAAAGAAAAGCCCAAACTTCATATATATATATATATATATATATATATATATATATATATATATATATATATATATATATATATATATATAGATATATATATATATATATTAGTTATATATATATATATATATATTTGTATATATATATATATATATATATATATATATATATATATATATATATATATATTTATATATTTATATATATATATATTTATATTTATATATATATATATATATATATATATATATATATATCCTATATATATATATAGTGGCAGCTCCAGGGCAGGGCGACCTAGGAAATCGCCCGGGGCCCCGCGCCTTATAAGGGCCTCACAGGCATGCAGAGGTTAACAGATTTAACACCCCATATCGAATGAGCTGCGCTATATATATATATATATATCTATATATATCCAGACATTTATATATATATATATATATATATATATATATATATATATAATGTAGATTTTAATAATACTTTATATACTTGTGTATGTTTTCTACGAAAACACCGCCCAGGACCCCGCAAAGCCTAGGGCTGCCATTGCCACCCAGGGCCCCGCAAAGTCTAGAGTCACCACTGTATATATATAGCGTATATATATATATATATATATATATATATATATATATATATATATATATATATATATATATATATATATATATATATATATATATATATATATATATATATATATATATACACACTTTGAGTGAGGTCCTTTATTAATTTAGCATAGAATAAAATCATTCACTGATCTGTATGATAACACTGGGTAACAAAAATTTTTTTTTGGAAAATCGTCCAGGGTTTTCCAGTGGAATTAGACTATTTGAGATGCGCTGAGTCCGAAAATGCCCTTTTTTTTTCAATCAGGTCTGGTTTGTTCGCTACAGACATTTAAGAAAAAAACTATTTTTCGTCCAAAAACCCAATTCCTGAGGATCATAAACATTCGGTTTTTCCGTTTTCCTGGGTAAATAAAAGTCAACGTATCCAAATTCATTCATTTATTATATACTCGATTACATTTGATAAGTTTAATACATGTACATGAGCGTTACGTGACACAAAAGTTCAGAGTTCACGGCGTAAATCCCCGTTTCCTCGATTTCCGTGTGTGAGCAGCTGCTGGGTTGTCTCTCTTCAGCGACCAGCAGTAGTCCGCGAGCATGACTGCGTCCCACCTCCCCTGGTACCTCTCCTCCATTTGACGCATGTCCTGATGGAACCTTTCTCCCTGCTCGTCGCTGACCGCACTAAGGTTTTCAGGAAACCTCTCCATGTGTGAGAATAGGAAATGCATCTTTATACTCATCAAACACCCGAGGTTTTCGAAGTTCTTTATCATGCTGTTGATGAGTGTGCCGTAGTTTGCTGCCTTCTTGTTCCCAGGAAGTTGTTCACCACCTGCACAAACGACCTCCAGGCGGCGCACTCTAGCGTGTTCATGGAGTTTTCGAACTCTGTGTCCTTGATGATCTGTGGGCCATCGAAAATGCCGGCCTTCAGCTTCTCAATGGTGACTCCAGGGAAGGGGCACAGGTAGTTGAAGCACCTCCCATCCTTGTCCAGAGAGCGCGTGAACTGTTTCATTAACCCAAGCTTGATGTGAAGCGGTGGGAACAAAATCTTTTCCCGGTCAACAAGAGGTTCGTTTATGATGTTGCTGGCCCCAGGTACTAACTGCTCTCGCGCCGGCCACTCTTTCTTCACATAGTGCTGGGCTCTGTCTCGACTGTCCCACTTACATATAAAGCATGGGTACCCGGACTGCTGACCAAGTAGAAAGTTCACCATCTTAAGGTCGACGCAGATGATCCATTGGTGCTGCTGATATTAGATTTTGTCGAGCACGTACTTGACTGCTTCATATTTCTCTTTGAGAGTTGTGGAGTGCGCAAGAGGAATTGAGGCGAACTCGTTCCCGTTGTGTATGAGCACACTCTTCAAAGAGCGCCTGCTACTGTCTATGAAGAGTCGCCAATCTCTCGGATCATATTGAGGAGCGCCGAGTTTAGCAAGAAGACCGGTGACATCTCGGCAGTACACGAGGTCTTCCTCCTCGCAGAAGTAGCCCATGTAGTCCTGATGCCTTCTACAAAAGAACGTGATATGCGCGTCCTCACCGAGTAGATTTTTCTCTTTGAGTCTGGAGGCCAACAGCTCGGCGGAAGTCTTCGACAAGCTGAGTTCCCGAACCAGATCATTAAGCTCACATTGTGAAAAGGGCTGCGGACCATCTTGTGTTCCATACTCCTCATCTGTATCTCCTCCCTCACATCGTCGTCGCTCTCAGGAAGCTCTCTGCACACTGGTACAGGAAGTTCTTCGCAGTGAGCAACTGGACGGCGGGTAGATGGAAGGTCGGGGTACTGGAGGCTGCTCCGATTCTTCCGGTTGATGCCAGTAGTATCGATGGCGCAGAAGTAACAATCCGATTCATGGTCAGACGGCTCTCTCCAAACCATCGGAACTCAAACTCAGTGAAGTTTCAGGTCTCTTCGTCCACCGGAGATAACTCCATGTGCACGCCTTGCACACCGTAGCGGTGCCCAGGGACTTATCTTGGTCACCCAGCTTGACTTGAAAGTAAGGCTGGTAGGCGCGCTTCACAAAACTGTGATGCCCTTCCTTTGCATTGCCAGCGTGTATTCTCCGCAGATGTAGCAGAAAACGTCAGGATTATTCCTGCATGACCGTCGCGCTGAAGCCATATCAATACTCTGAAAAGAAAGAAAAAAGGTCAATTAGTCATTTTGAAACAGAAACACATCAGAAGCAACCATTTATATATGAATAATTCGCTATATTCTTCCAGAAATATAGGATTGAACTCAAAACCTCAGCATATTTAGACTTGATTTGTGGCTTTGAGTTCATCACTTGTTTTGTTTATTTAATCTTTGAGATGAAGAGGTCTATTCGAGCTATGCTATTAAGGATAAATACCATGTATAGCTCGTCAGGTAGGCCTATGGCTGTATCTCAAAAAGTTGACCTGATAGAGCAAAACCAAGGTGATTTTTGGACTCAGAACACCAAAATTAGTCTAAATATGCCGAGAAACCCCTGACGATTTTTTGGCTGTTACCCAGTGAATTATTAATAAAAGCAGGTGTATCAAAGATGTTTGATGGTATTTCTTTATTAATATCCCTTCTTGTTATTGTTTTGATCACAGATCAATACAAAGATAATTTTTATATTACATAATAAAACATGGATATTGTCAGTGACAATGCTCAAATAAATTATTATTTGATTCCAATATTATATAAGTTTTAGAATGATTTGCAAAGGGGGCAAACAAAGTACTCTATTTGCTCTGCTAGATCTTATTCACCATTCTCTATGTTTTATATCTTATTACATCACTTATGATCAATACTGCATATCAAATATGATACTTACAAGCGATCTTGTTATAGGGACATTAATTATTTATTAACACCTTTAATTAAATATATAAATTATATAAAATGGGTCACCTAAGGGCGAAGATGCTTGGCAACCCTCTCTGCTCGATGTTGTGGCAGCAACTGTCCTTCCTCTCTCACACACAGTTAGGGCTGGTGGAGGAAAGGATTCTTATTGGCTGTTTAAATCTAAATAGATACACAAAGAATGAAAGCAGTCATGTATAAACTTATAACATGTAGGCAATTTTACCTTACATAACTAAATACACATAACTTTCATAGATGCTGGGTTTATAATATTTCTCATAATAGCTTTTGCCTCCAAATGAGTTCTAGCTTTAAAACTACTGAGATGGATTTAATATGCCTCTATTCTCCCCATCCCACAGCCAGGTGAAAATTAAATTATATCAACAATAAAATATATATCAAGAAGAAGAGGAAAATATAAACTTAACAACAATATAACACTAAAAAGGGAAAAAATACACAAAAAGGGAAAAAGAAAAAAATGCCTGGGACATCGCATCCTTGTCCCTACTAAAGGGTGAATATTAAGTTTTTATTGTTTTTGCCTGGGTGGGTAGAAGCATTTCTTTGAGAGATTTAGAATTAACATAGTGGGGAATAAATAATATGAAGTAAATGTAAATAATTGTATACCATAGCTTTGTAAATTGTTAATGTTGATTAATGTTCCTTTGCAATTGTAATTGAAGTATTCATTGATAGATTAATTTTTTTAATAATTTAGTTTGTAAATAAATTAAATCAAGTATCTATAGTTTAAAATAATTTAGTTTTTAAATAAATTAATTAATTTAAGTGTCTATAGTTTAAAAGTACTGTAAAATTTTTAAAAGTCAGAATTGTTGAGTCATTAAGAATCTCTTGAGGGTTGAGGGGAAATTTCCTGACAACCTTAAATTTTTGTCTCGTTCTCAGGTCCCAGTTTTGGAACTTACATCGTTCATGTGCAGATGTCGTCAATTCAGATTTCCAGCAAATCGCCTGAAACAACGAGTCGGCTATTTGAAGATTCTGTTCCCATCCATTCAAGGAAAGGGATTCCGCAGAGGACAGAACCTGTATCGAAGATTTTTGCAACCCTTCAAGAGATGTCATCATTTCCTAAGTTACTTAGCAACGAACAATAGTATCCTTTTATAAATTAATAATTCAGTACCAAGGGTTGTTTCTAAGACTAAAATAAAAGTTTCATCTCGACTTAGATATCATCTCTAATTTTACTGCAGTATTGCTAAGCACAGCCGAAGAGATACTTCAATAAATTAAATAAAAATTTGATTTACATATTTAGACTTCGTGGAGGTAAGTTTGGTTTGGAAACAGCAAGATTGGAAGGGAAATAGAAGAGTCGGCACAGATAGAGGAGGAGAAATTAACAGCTCAAGAACCACACTCTTAAACTGTGGTAGATGTTTGTGAAGAAGGGAAGAGACTTCTGAAGGAATGATTTGTTCTGACCAGTTAACGATAATGCAAAATTATTTATAGGAAGCAAAATTTTAAATTCAAAATTATTTTACATATTTTTATTTTAATTTATATATAATTTAAAAGTTCAAGATTTATACAGAGGAGCTGCAATATTTATTTTGATGCCGTGTTCTTTTTGGAATTTGAATGACAAAATTTTTTCAACTTTTCTTTCGAATATCATATCTTTAAAATCTGGGCAGCTAATCTGAATGTTTATCTCTACTAGTCCACTTCATAGCCCTGACAAGAAGGCTGCATAACTTTGGATGCTGGGGTTTGGGAACACCCCACATCCTGTAATTTTCTTCCCGTTAACAGCTGTTGATAATTAGCAGTTGACACCACCTCACTATTTGTGGGAAAATAGGGTTGCGACAGGCCCAGCAAGCCGGCAACCGACAACACCTGCTCAAGAAACTCATGTTTTGCCTCGGAGCCCTGACAGACTTTTGGAGGGGTTTCGTCCAGAACAGCTGACAAGCGTTCACGCTTACAGGAGTCTGGTGAGAAGAAGGAAGTGAGAAGAATATATAAAGTTAAATTAAAGATAAAGTTAAAATTAAATATATTAAATAGTAAATAAAGTTTTTTTGTTTTATGGTAAGGGGAGGGCAGTATCTTTTCGCGTGTGGGGGAGTGGATGCCCTGCTAACTTAAATTCCGCAATAGAGAATTTTCTATTAAATATTTTCTGGACTCCACACCTCCCCCGCAAAGTCGATTTGCTATTGCTGTCCCTTTTCCACTATATATCTATACATATATTACCTATCAAGAATACCAATACCATTTATTATTTTATTTTATTTATATATATCATACATTTATTTTTGTTATCGAATTTATTATTTATATGATTCATCGTTTTTTTTTTTTTTTATATATATATATATATATATATATATATATATATATATATATATATATATATATATATATATATATATATATATATATATATATATATATATATATATATATATATATATAAAGACATTTAAATTTGGAAGGCTCATGTATATATATAAAGCCACATTTTTTTTATATGATCAATTTTTAATTATATCACTTAATTGTATTGCGTTTATTTTTTTCCTGAGTAGCCGAAGTTTGGGTTGTAAGTTGTAACACAAAAATAAGAAAGGTTATTTGGATAGCGTGAGTGTCCCTCCAATATTTTCTGTATTGTGATATCTGACACACTGGATGTATAATCTACGTGGATTTATAGAGCAAATTAATTCAACCTTATCCTTTTAACAGATAAATCACAAAGTTAGAAATAGAAGGATACCCCAAGTAGCTGATCATCATAAAATACTTTGAGCAAGTATTCTTGATAGGAGCAACTTTAATTCAATCTTTTAACTTCCACTGCCATAACATCCCCCATCAACGGAAGAAGTCGGTCCAGTGTAGTTAGACACCTTAACTCAGAGGCAGACCCTTCCGGGAAGAGATTGCACTTTGTCAAGATCTTATTGGTGAGTGCACTTTTCTATTGTGGTGGGGATCAAAAACCTACCACACTGCAATAAAGATTTTAAAACCATTATTTTATAGTACTGGATATCCTAGAAGTGCCTTTAACCCAGCTTTTAATTATAATTAAATACATTTTTTTAAAAATTTTAAAGTTGGTAGAAATATTCCATAGAATTTATCTCATTTTTACAGGCAAACTCATCTAACTTTTTTTTTTTTGTTCGTTTGTTTAAAAGCCTAGGCCTCATGCCTTCAGACCTGCATCTACCCAAATGATATCAGGGTCAGATGTTTATTTGGGATAGGATATAACTCCTCCCCTCTCACATGGTATAATAAACGAAAGTTTAATTTTCAATTCGATAAATTTTAATGTGCTTCCATATTAATTTAAACAACTCTGCATCATAAAACATCATAAAAATAAATTTAAGTGGATCAATCTTCCCAATGACACAAAATAAAGTTCTATATTACTCGATAAAATAATCTAAAAATTTATAAATAAAGTACACCAAATATTAACAACTAAACACAACAATTTTTAATACCAAAATTTCCCTGCAGGCAAATTTCTTCAGTCTTAAAGACTTTACAAAATAAATATTTTAAAAATATAACTTTTATTACCCTTAAATTTATTAGTTTTTTTTCTTTAAAAAAAGAATTATCTTTCCTCGTTAATGGGACAATCCTAAGATGCCCATTTCACAAATAAATATTTCCATTAGCTTTAAAGTTTTTTACCATATAATTTTTTTTATCCTAACAAAGACAATTACAAATTTCCTTTCTCAAAAAGGAATATTTTCTTATATCATCTAACGGTCACTCCTGAAAGGCTATTTATTTTACAGAAACGCATCTTTGTTTCTTATTTTGTAAATTTTAACAAATTTTTGTCGCTCTCAACTCTATTACATTTCCTTCCCTAAAAGAGAAAGTTTTATTACCTTGTGTCATAATTTATTTTAAATTACTTCATTCGCCACTTGTGGCCAGTTTTCCTGATGGGTTTTGATGACTTGATTCACGAGTGGTCGAGGGGATCGAGAATGCATTAGTCATTGCTATTTCCTCATAAAATTTTGCAAATATTAAACTATAATAATCAACATGTATATAAAAATTAAAATTTGTTGAGTTAAAATTACTCTATGATTCGGTATCATTTTGAACAACAAAAAAAAAAAATTCTCAAAATACAGTACTGTATTAAAAAATCATAAGAGTAAAGTACCCCTTATAATTGCTACGCCCTTGAAAATTACAATAATAATTCATCTATTAATAAATAGTAAAAGACCCAAGTTTGGGACTTCTGGGTTACCTGTAACCCCTAAAAATGGGGTTAGGGGCTGGAGCACCCCCCTTTCATTTTTGGTAAATTTTTCCACCATATTCTTTTTATTCATGTCCCGAACTACTATTATACCAAGTTTCAACCAAAAATAATAAATATTTAATATATATATATATATATATATATATATATATATATATATATATATATATATATATATATATATATATATATATATATATATATATTCTTTTTTTCTTTTAGCTACCTCTTTTTCCCAAGACTGGGAGTAAGGTGCGCTACAAGCACTGGAAAAGAAAAGTAGTAGGAGAATATACAAATGTCGAAAGAAAGCCCAGCCTTACTCGCCCTCTGTACCATTAATTAGTGAGAACTCGTCAGACAGAAAATCCATCCTAGAGCTTCATGGGACCGCAGCAGGACCCCTAATATGGTAAATCGTCACGGGCGGCGTTCCTTGGCCCAGGTGGGCCAACCATGCCCCCATACAAACCCCGCCACTCTCTCCTTTCATGCACCTTTCTTCTCGCCTGCCAAACTCACATTTCTCTGTTTCTTTGCTCACCGACTCAATCCACTTTCTCTCTCGGTCTCCCAGCCGGTCGGTTTCCCAACACACTCACCTCTATACATCCGCTTAACCAACCGACTATCATTCATCCTTTCCCATGACCAAACCATCTCAACATACTTTCATTTATTCTCTCATTTACCCCTTTCTTCACACCACACCACTCTCTAATAAGTTCATTCCTCACTTTATTAATTCTTCTCACACCTAGCACACCCCTAAGAACTGCTTTTTGGGGCTGCAACATTAACTTAGATCTATACTCTACCCAGACCATAGTCTCACTACCATAATAAATATGAAAAATAACATACCCTCATGTAAGACCCTAGCACACTCAAGACTTAGTCCCTTGCATTCACCAACGATTTTAATTGCACTCAGCCACCTTCATTTTCATATTCACAACTTTCCTACTACACTCTACATCGTCCGTTCCTTCTCATCCAAATATATACCCTAAATATTTAAACTCAGACATCTAGCTGCTCACCATCCAACATAACTCCACACTGAGGAATGTTGTCACTCACAACCATAACCTTACTCTTATCCATGTTCACTTTCAAGCCCCTCCTTTTACACACCATGCCAAATCTCTACCAATCCTCCTACGAACTCTCTTCAGATTCGCCGCCACAGAACCAAATCATCCGCATATAATAGGTAGGCACCCTCCACTCATCTCCATCTCCACCATTCTAAATACCATTTCCTGCCATCCCCACCTCCCTCATTCTTTCAACCCCATCCATATACAAATTGAATAAGGAGACATAACACAACCCTGTCTTACTCCGCTATTAATCCTAAACCAATCACCATTATTAACACACGCTTCACTGCCATACATACTTTTGATTCCATTCGTAAGTTGATTCCACCACCAACACCATATATCACTAACACCTGCCATAGCGCTTCCCTATTAACCTTATCATACGCCTGTGGCAAATCCATAAAACCTAAATACAATTTTATTCTTCTTCTCCCTCATTTTCTCAATCATTTGTTTCAATGTAAGATTTGATCCACACATCTCACCACTCCTAAACGCACCTTGTTCTTCACCAATCAATCCCTTCAGTCACTGACGCACTTTCGACCAAAATACCAGCATATACCTTCCCTACAACACTAAGTAAACTTATTCCCTATAATTTCTACAGTCTCTTCCTTACCCATATAAGAGTACCATTACCGCCTCCCAACTTGAACTATACCTCTATAAACGCTTTATTACACAACTTCCAAATCCAATCAATCACCATCTCGCCTCCGTTCTTGATCATTTCACTAGTAATTTCATCTATACCTGCAGATTTACCACTCTCCCACTTTTCCCCCTCACCCATTACCTCCTCCTTACTAATCACCTCATCCCAAAATACCTATTCCTTCTTGCACCATCAAACCCACACACATTCACTATCACCTCTTCATTACTGTTATTATTGTACAGATTTTTGAAGTGTTCTTTCCACACTCCTCTCACACCTTCATCAGTTACAAAAGCACCATCCCTATTCATTATTCTAAGCAGATTCCCCTTATTCTCATTCTTAACCTTTCGCGCTTCCTTCCAGAAGAGCTTCCCTATTCCCCTTTGAAGTCCCCATTCATCCTCCAAACTGTTCATTTACCTCTTGTTTCTCCTATGTATACACCTTTTAGTATTTCTTTTTTCCTCCTTATATAATTCCAAGCATCTTTCTTTTGAGTCTTCATCATTTGCTTTTAGTACATTCAACCACGCTTCTTTTTTACCTTTAACCGCTTTCATCACCTCTTCATTCCACCATTCACTGTTAACATTCTTACTTCCTACTTTAGCACATCCACATACTTTCTTTGCACTACTAACAATTGCTTCCTTCATTTGCCCCAGATTTGTTCAGTATCAACTTGTTCACATTCAACCGTTTTACTAGCGAGCGCTCTTACATACTTATCCTTATTATCTTGCTCACTAAACTTCTCACTCTTCATTTTACCTACTTCCTTTCGTATCACCTTCCTCTCCATCCAAGCCCCCACTAACTTAATTTTGCATAGAACAACATAATGATCCGATAATCCCATTCCTAAACCCCTAACTGATTTAACATCCAACACATACTTCAACATCTCCTTCTTCACCAACACTAAATCATACTTTTCACTTGATATCTCTCCCTACACCAACTCTGGTAATAAATATGGATACTCTTGTGTTTAAAGAAAGTATTACTACACACATACCTCTCTTCAGAAATCAATCACCTTCCTACCATTCTTCATTTTCTCCTGCCACCCCAAAAACACGTTATTGTTATAACATCCCTTTTTTTGATCACCTATCCAAACATTCAGGTCCCCCAAAACTATCAATACTCCTACTCACCCATCCAGAACATCATTCAGATTATCCCAAAATCGTACTCTCTTCAATGTTTCCCTAAGATGCGATATGCCACAACCACATACCTTGACCTTTTCAAACTTAAATTTAACCATTAGAAATTCTAGGACTCACAATCAAAGTCTACCATAGCTTCGTATCACAGGTCACTCATCAAAATTGCAACTCCTTCCTCTTCCTCTCATTCATTTCCACACCAGCACACACACATTTCACATCATTTCCCTCATCTTTCAACGCTTTCCTTTCATCTTTTGTTTCAGTCACAGCGAGCAAATCACATTGTCTTTCTAAATACATCCATCACCTCTCTCCTCTTCCTCAACATTTATTCCTCTGATATTCAATGTACCATACTATTCATACAATTTCGCCGGAAAGATAGAAGGCCGCTTACGCGATCACGACCTTCCTCCGAGGCCTGCATTAGCATTTCTGAAGAGATAGATGATAGTAGGCAGCTAATCCCCAACTATCATATATATATATATATATATATATATATATATATATATATATATATATATATATATATATATATATATATATATATATATATATATATATATATATATAGGTGGACTTTTTTTGATCTAAAATTAATAAAATAAAAGCTGATACAAATAACCGGCATACAAATATATTTCCTTTGACAAAGTTTTGGAGTTTCAAATTCTCCTTAATTATACAAAAAATATGGGGCTATATATTTGTTAAATTTTTTTATTGATTAAAGTTGTAGTTAAATAATTATAAGAATTTTAAACCGCTTATAAAAATAGGCCTTCAATTTTGGAATATTCATAATTGAAAGTTTTTCCGCCCCCTCCTAGTTAACCCAGTTCTTCAAGTTTGCCAGACTTGGTTAGTATTTCAAATTAATCCTAACATGTTTATCTTCCCACTGTATAATTGTCATTGACCTTCAATCGAAAGGTCAAGATTTGACCCCGGTTGACCTTTCATTTTTCTACATTAAAATTTCAATGTATCATGGCTCACAATTGTCTTAGAGACACAAATTTTATACCAAAATAATCAGAAGAAAATACTGATTTTATTGATAGTTGTTAAAATTGATAATTATCTTTAATTAAAAAATTATATTTATATTATAATTTTCTATCTGAATAAAGGCACGCATAACAAACATGATAAAAAAGTTGCCAAAAGTTACCATCATAAACTTTCAGTAATTTTTACGATAAAACTATATTGCTTCATTACATAACCAATTTATGTAATATATAGTTTTAAATTTGCTATCTTTTGATAGTAAATTTGTAATTATAACATTAATATTTAAATTAAGTTTTTTTTGCTTAATTGCTCGTCAGTAACCCCTTTGGCATTTTCTCTATCGAGTATAAAAGCGGGGAGCTCGGACGAGTCACATTATTCTTAATTTACTGCCTTTCGTCAATGGATTCTGTCCCCATTTTTTGCATCACCCGAGTTCAGAGATTTTCTACCAGATTCATTTATCAATGCAGTATAAAGTAAATTTAAATTTGTACGAGACTTATCCTTTTGACGAGTCTCACCTTTCCCTTTTAGAGGCATCTTCACTATCAAGGAAGTGATTTGCTAACCTTCCGTAGGGGTCAGAAATTTTTTTGTTTATTGTTTTCTGACCGGAACATTATGAAATTTTCACTTCGTTAAATGGTATTCCTAGGAATTTTCACCATAGGTAATATTTTTTTTATTATATCAATGCCTTCTGGACAAACCGATAGGATTCCCCACTAATGACTTTGTGTCACCCTTCTCTACTTTCAGATATTAGAAAAAAGGCTTTAGTTTTGATTCGTGCATATTTTAATTTTCGATAAATATTGCGTTTTATGTATGAATTTAGCCCCCTCTTCAAGTTCCGTTCAGTCAGAACCGAGCTTGTTGAAAGTAGGCCCACAAATTCATACATAAAATCACAGTATTTTTTATAGGACAATCCGCAAAGATTTGAATTGATTTCAATTCGCCTACGGTTATTTGGTAATTGGTTTCTATTACCAAACCAAATATCTGTGCAAATCACCAATTTCTTTGTCTTAATTTTAGGGTCCAGTTATCATGTTAGAATGGAGAATTCTTCGAGATTTTGACTGTCTTTTATCTCTAATCTCTTTTTTTTTTTCGGCAAAAGCTAAAAGTATGATATTTACACTCACTTTTTTACCCAACGCAATGTACATTGATTTTTGTTTATTTTTTTAAACACAAACACTATAAAGTCGCACTCAAAAAGTAAGCAAAAACACTAAAGGGGAAAATTGAAAAAATAAAGGATTTTTGGAAATTTTAATATAAAGGGAATGATTAGAAAATAAAATAAAAAGTCAAAAATCATAACTAAAAATACAAAGTAAAATTGTCCAATTTACATAGCGTGAAATTTTTATATTTCAAGAATCGTCAGGAAACCAGTCTTATCGTAAAATATCATTGTAACATTCCCCCTTTAAATATTGTAATTGTAAAACAATATATATTTATATCTATTAAAATATATATATATATAAAAAATATAAATTTTCATTCAGAAATATATAAATATAGTGGTTGTCGCCAAAGTGTTCAGGGCATTTAATGGGCATATCCGTATTTGCCCATTTATAAAATGCCTGCCCAAAAACTGGGCATTTATAAAATTATCAGCAAACTATTGATTAATTATTGACAGCATTTAAAAAAATACATTCAGAGAATAGTTATCTTATTTTTCATATATATATATATATATATATATATATATATATATATATATATATATATATATATATATATATATATATATATATATATATATATATATATAAATATATATATATATATATATATATATATATATATATATATATATATATATATATATATATATATATATATATATATATATATATATACGGTATATATATATATATATATATATATATATATATATATATATATATATATATATATATATATATATATATATATATATATATATATATATATATATATATAATATATATATATATATATATATATATATATATATATATATATATATATATATATATATATATATATATATATATACTTGTATATTTCTATATATTTATATATATATATATATATATATATATATATATATATATATATATATATGTATATAAATTATAGTGTCCTCTCAAATGTATCATAGAATGCTAATTACTATATCATGTTGGTAAAAGATAAAAAAAATTTGAAACAAAATAAAATTAAAATTTGCAATACAAACATATAAAAGATAATAAAAATTAAAATTAAAACAAAATAAAATTAAATTGTTATTCATTTATCACAGCTAAAATGAAAGAAAACGAATAAGCTTGTGAGTCCACAAGGATCCTGCTAGCATGAGGTTTTACTGTAATTTCTGCTACCCTGCATTGATAGCAGTCACATATGCTTCTCTCAATTGAAATATTAACAAATTTTATAGTGTGTACAGTATTTTATAAATATTTTTACTGCTATTGAGGTCAAACATACTCACACAACAAATTCTAAAAAAGTATAAATTGGTATATCACTGGACGAGGAAATAAAAATTTTAATTTAATTAGATTGGTCTTCATAAACAACTGTTTATAAATACAGGAGAAATGAATCGACAATTCAAACAATTAAAAACAAAGAAAAGAATTAAGAACAGTCATACTAGGAAGATCTTTAAGTGAAAGCCATCTGCGAGATGATACGCTGGTTAAAACTGAACAGGCATTAAATATCTGTTTGAAATGAGGTTCACATTAAATTACATTGCTGAACAAGGCCTTACCATATGATGTTACCTTTTGTTAACACTAAAGTATAAATTTATATGAGCTATTAATAATTTGCAACAAGCTTTTGTTTAAAAATATTCATTTATAGGTAAACATACGCATCTCACTTAACTAACCTTGCCTAACCTAACATGATGATATTATGAAAATAAATAAAAATCAAGGGTAACTGCCTGAACAAATTTGTAATGATGATGAATCTACGTGTTCTCTAAAATTGTCATGGTATTAATGCTTAAAATGAAAGCAGGCCCAGGGTCAAAGGCAAAGGATCGCGTGACATATTTGCTGTAATGCAGCTGGCCACTTAATAAAGCCTGGCTTCCTTCATAAGTCAGCAAACCTACTTTGTATAGATAGAAAAAAAGAAAATTCATTGCCAAATTCTGGCATGTCCAACAAAAGGTTTGGGTATCATTTATTTATAGACTGATTTCATAAGTGTTTTGTTTCTGAAGTCAAGAGTTACCTTGAAATAAAGGAATGCCATTTAAAGGGTTGTTAATACTTGACAGTGATGGCGATCATCCAGAACCAATGAGAATGTCGAAGTTATATTTGTTCCAGCCAATACTTCAATTCTTCAAGCGTTTAAGGAGTGAATCGATGTTCCAAAGCTAATTACATAAAGATAACATCACGATTTGTACTTTCTTGATGAGGATTCAATGCAAACGTCATGAACTGGTGGAAATTTTTAAATATTGCAGACTGTGTAAATTATGTTAAGGAGGCAATTGATCAAATTAAACCACACTGTTTACGCTTGCTGGAAAAATTTATGGAGTGAATGCGTTACAGATTTTCAAGGATTTTCAACTGCAGAAGATGAAGTTGTAAACATTGTTGCAATTGCTCATCACGTTGGTGGTGATGGATTTGACGGCCTTCACCAAAAAGAAATTTAAGAAATAATTGAAGGGAATAAGGAGACATTAACGAATGATGTGTTAGCTAAACTTGCTAATTCAGTTTCTGATACTGAAGATGACGATGAAAAAATTGCTGTAGAAAATGATTGGGATTTAAATACATTAGGTGAACTGTGTTTCTTATGACAAAACAGTTAAATAGTTAATTTATAATCAAGTCAAAGATCCTTCAATTTAATGCAGTCTCAAAATTAAAAGAGAAATTGAAAACGATTTAACCATATAAAGAAGATTAAGACGCAAAGGCAAAAGCGCCAATTGCCGATAACGTATATTTCAAAAGCAGCCATAATCACGATCGAACCTTCATCCCATGGTAACTCCTTCAACTTCATTTACACTTTGAGAGCAAATATTTGTGTGCAATTGAACAACTTTTAAAATTTATTGTTCATGACCATTGTTTCTCAACCTGGGGTCAGCGAGCGGATATACAGTTTGTCGCGCTGGGTCAAAAAATAAAAAATATATATATATATATATATATATATATATATATATATATATATATATATATATATATATATATATATATATATACACGAGTGGGTGAGGTCATTAATTAATTTTGCATAGAATAAAATCAATCACTTCCTGAATACAATTATTAATAAAAGCAGGTGTATCAAAGATGTTTGATGGTATTTCTTTATTGATATCCCTTCTTGTTATTGTTTTGATCACAGATCAATACAAAGATAATTTTTATATTACATAATAAAACATGGATATTGTCAGTGACAATGCTCAAATAAATTATTATTTGATTCCAATATTATATAAGTTTTAGAATGATTTGCAAAGGCGGCAAACAAAGTACTCTATTTGCTCTGCTAGATCTTATTCACCATTCTCTATGTTTTATATCTTATTACATAACTTATGATCAATACTGCATATCAAATATGATACTTACAAGCGATCTTGTTATAGGGACATTAATTATTTATTAACACCTTTAATTAAATATATAAATTATATAAAATGGGTCACCTAAGGGCGAAGATGCTTGGCAACCCTCTCTGCTCGATGTTGTGGCAGTAACTGTCCTTCCTCTCTCACACACAGTTAGGGCTGGTGGAGGAAAGGATTCTTATTGGCTGTTTAAATCTAAATAGATACACAAAGAATGAAAGCAGTCATGTATAAACTTATAACATGTAGGCAATTTTACCTTACATAACTAAATACACATAACTTTCATAGATGTTGGGTTTATAATATTTCTCATAATAGCTTTTGCCTCCAAATGAGTTCTAGCTTTAAAACTACTGAGATGGATTTAATATGCCTCTATTCTCCCCATCCCACAGCCAGGTGAAAATTAAATTATATTAACAATAAAATATATATCAAGAAGAAGAGGAAAATATAAACTTGACAACAATATAACACTAAAAAGGGAAAAAATACACAAAAAGGGAAAAAGAAAAAGACGCCTGGGACATCGCATCCTTGTCCCTACTAAAGGGTGAATATTAAGTTTTTATTGTTTTTGCCTGGGTGGGTAGAAGCATTTCTTTGAGAGATATAGAATTAACATAGTGGGGAATAAATAATATGAAGTAAATGTAAATAATTATATACTGTAGCTTTGAAATTTGAAATATTTGAAATTGTTAATGTTGATTAATGTTCCTTTGCAATTGTAATTGAAGTATTCATTGATAGATTAATTTTTTTAATAATTTAGTTTGTAAATAAATTAAATCAAGTATCTATAGTTTAAAATAATTTAGTTTGTAAATAAATTAATTAATTTAAGTGTCTATAGTTTAAAATTTCTATACTAGTTTTAAAAATCTGAATTGTTAAGTAATTAATAATCTCTCGAGGGTTGAGGGGAAATTTCATGACAACCTTAATTTTTGTTTCGTTCTCAGGTCCCAGTTTTGGAACTTACATCGTCCACGTGCAGAAGTCGTCAATTCAGATTTCCATCAGATCGCCTGAAACAACGAGTCGGCTATTTGAGAAAAAGGATCTGAGAGATAGAACCTTATCAAGACTTTTGCAAAACCTCTTCAAGAGATGTCATCATTTCCTAAGATACTTAGCAACGAACAATAGTATATTTTTTATAAATTAATAATTCAGTACCAAGGGTTGTTTCTAAGACCAAAAAAGTTTCATCTCAACTAGATGATCATTCACTTACTGTTATTGCTACACAGCCAAGAGATACTTAATAAACAATAAAAATGGATTTACATATATAAAGTTAAATTAAAAGAAATAAAGAGAGTTAAAATTAAATATATTAAATAGTAAATAAAGTTTTTTGTTTTATGGTAAGGGGAGGGCAGTATCTTTTCGCGTGTGGGGGAGTGGATGCCCTGCTAACTTAAATTCCGCAATAGAGAATTTTCTATTAAATAGTTTCTGGACTCCATACCTCCCCCGCAAAGTCGATTTGCTATTGCTGTCCCTTTTCCACTATATATCTATACATATATTACCTATCAAGAATACCAATACCATTTATTATTTTATTTTATTTATATATATCATACATTTATTTTTGTTATCGAATCTTATTATTTGGCACATTCAATGCTTTTTTCTTATTTGATAGAGATATATATATATATATATATATATATAGATAAAGAGTATATAGAGTATATATATATATATATATATATATATATATGGTTCAAAATTACATATAAAGACATTTAAATTTGGAAGGCTCATGTATATATATAAAGCCACATTTTTTTTATATGATCAATTTTTAATTATATCACTTAATTGTATTGAGTTCATTTTTTTCCCCGAGTAGCCGAAGTTTGGGTTGTAAGTTGTAACACAAAAATAAGAAAGGTTATTTGGATAGCGTGAGTGTCCCTCCAATATTTTCTGTATTGTGATATCTGACACACTGGATGTATAATCTACGTGGATTTATAGAGCAAATTAATTCAACCTTATCCTTTTAACAGATAAATCACAAAGTTAAAAATAGAAGGATACCCCAAGTAGCTGATCATCATAAAATAACTGGAGGGGAACCTTTGAGCAAGAAGAAGTCGGTCCAGTGTAGTTAGACACCTTAACTCAGAGGCAGACCCTTCCGGGAAGAGATTGCACTTTGTCAAGATCTTATTGGTGAGTGCACTTTTCTATTGTGGTGGGGATCAAAAACCTACCACATAAAGTGGTAGCAGAGCGTAGTTGTTCCTTTTAGGGAATTCGACTTGCTCTGCTGCTGAGTGTTGTTAATTGTCACTCAACCGCCACTGTCGTCAGAATACAATCATGACCGATGGGATGAATGATCTACTAGGTGAAGGAAAGACCGGAGGAGAACCGCCACAGAACGATCCCGTCCCAATTCCAAATCGTATACAGTCCAGTGTTGTCAGTGTAGATTAAGAGAGTCAAAGACGACTCAGAGTCCGACGGTAGTTACCGTGGATGCTCAGTTCTTTCAATCGATATTACAACAAAACCACCGGCTAATGGAAAAAATGACTGCTTTGATATCATCAATGGAAGTAGAAAAAAAAAATGAAGAAAATGATTCCGCCGGGGAAATTTAGAATAGAAACAGGGGAAACAATGGTACAGTTTCTTGAGAGATTTGAACATTTCTGTGCTGTTCAGTACCTTGGATCAACAGAGGGGATGGTAGCCTTATTGGGAAGTCACCTCCAAGGTTCTGCTTTTGAGGCCTACAATATAGTTGCTGCAACATCAGCCGAGTATCCATTCATAAAATCCCAACTTTTGCAGTGGTTTAGGGAACAACTTAAGAAAAAGACCAATACAGAAACAGCCGAATTTACAAAAGCAGTAATGAAAGAAGAGGAAGATGTGCCACTGTTTGCTTTACGATTGTTGGGGTTGGCGCAAAGAGCATTTCAGGGGAATGACGTAAAAAGAATGCCCATCGTCAGAAAAGTTGTTAGATAGTGTGCCTGAGGTGGTCAAGACCAGAGTGGAGGACGCATTAATGGGATTAGAAATTACGCAGGGTTCAGTGATTCCTTGGGAGCAATTAGTAGTTATGGTGGACAAGGTCTACAGAGGAAAAAAAAAAAAAAAGACAATCAGGTCGTTGAAGTGGTGGATTTGACTAAATCGTTGCAAATGTCCACCATCAGCACACAGCATCAAATGGCGCTACCCACGTATAGTAACTATGAAGGACTGTGTTGCTGCCGGCGGACGCAAACACAGCCACAGCTCCGAGCTGAAATATCTCCGAGAACCGACAACCGAGTTACTCAAGATGCACCCCCAATAACATCCAATAATTATCGGCCACAAAGGTATGATCCATCCAGCCAGATGCCAACAAGGGAATTCAGAAACAGTCAAAGAAATTATCAACAAAGAAATCAAAGTGGTTCATCAGTTCCCATCTGCAACCATTGCAAAAAGAGAGGTCATACCATGAGTGAATGTTGGACTCGTCCGCAGTGTATGTATTGTGGTAAGCGAGGTCACATTGCGGAGGAGTGCTATTTGGAACAGAACTGTTGTTTGCAATGTAAAGAAGTAGGACATTTGGTAGGGGACTGTCCCAATGGTCGAGGCCAAACTACGGCACCACAAATAACTTGTCCCTTTTGTCAAAATGAACATCTAGGTAAAGATTGTCCGTAGAGATCGGGAAACGAGGGGGCTCTGGCATGGAAGACCTCATGTCAGAAGCAGCAGCAACAGCCAAAGTAGTCATTGAGTATGAAGGGGGAGCTTGGGGAATTGATGTTGAGGAGGATGATCCTGGAGAGTCGCAGGAGATTCCTCGCAAAATTTTTCACCAAACGACATTGGTTCAAGTGTCCCCACTAAAAATCTTTGAGAGCCCACAGGGGCAAGATCAGTTGAAACAGGTATCGGTATTGGTTACAGTTAGTAATAATGAAGCCCCACTGGATGATGAGGATGAACAAGTAGGGGAGGACTCCCCAGTCTTGATAGAGACAAGCCATACAAAGGGTAATGAACCACCACTAGGAAAAGAAAATAGGAATGAAATAGAGAGTGATGATAGTCCCGTAGGACCAATCATTCACTATAATATAATAAAAGCTCCTGAAAAGATCCTTATTTTACAAGTTACAATAGTGGATCAACCACCTATGGAGCCTCTCACAGCATTTGTAGATAGAGGAGCGGAAGTGAGCCTTATATCGGCCAGTTGTTTCCATTTGTTGGACAAAAAGAGGAGTCCTATATTGCCCACTGCTTTCTGGGGTGTTACTGGAATAGGGAGTGTCCGATTTCCAGTTCTAGGGGAAATAATAATAGCCTTACGATTATCCACCAATTATGTCCTGAAGCCGGGTCGCTTTGTTGTCGTGCCAGACCAACTGTCTGAATACGATTTGGTTTTGGGATATGACATTCTCAATCAAGAACATCTTTTGCCTGATCTGTACCATAAAGAATTAGTAATTAGACGCGGGAATTATGTACAGACAGTAGCGGTGGATATGAGGCAGGGCTTACCTAAGAAAGAGACCTGTGTCTTGGTAGAAGCTGTGAGCATTGAGCCCAAGAGGTGTATGATGGTGGAAATTGAAAGGAGTGGGCGAATTCCTATAAAGCAACCCGTTCTGGTGGAGGCCTGGCGGGGTTTGACTAAAGATAAAAAATTTGAACATTCATTAGTAAGTTTTTCGGGCAATAGAGCCTTAGTAATATTACAAAATAATAGCGAAATAACTCGAAGGTTGAAGAAAGGAGCAATCGTGGGACAACTAGAGGAAGTCACTGCAGTGGAGGATCCCACTGTGAGTGTAGTAGAACTGAATGATCACGGTCCCAATGAATACTCTGAGTGGAATCCTGAAAATTTGATAAGCGCTTTTAGACTAAATGAGGCAGATTTAACATCAGAGCAAAGGAATCAAGTAAACGAATTGTTGATGCGTTATCCCTCTGTCTCGAGTTTGGGAGATTCTGATGTGGGCTGCACGAATGTTATTAAGCATAAGATCGAGACCCTGACTGAGGATCCGGTGCAATTGCCAGTCAGAAGGTTACAAGGCCCATGCTCAGAGAAATCGAGGCAGATTGTAAGAAATTGGAAGATGAAGGGATCATTCAGAGGAACAAGTCCCCATACTCAGCCCCAGTGGTACCCATAAGGAAGAAAGATGGATCGATCAGATTGTGCATTGACTACTGGGAATTAAATAAGATCACAAAGGGAGATAGTCTTCCTATCCCAAATCTGATTGATATGTTGTTTAGTCTCCAAGGCATGAAATATTTTACCACAATAGATTTAATAAAAGGCTACTATCAGGTGGAAATGGAGGAGACCAGCATTGAGAAAACAGCGTTCATTACTCCATTGTCCCATTGGGAATTCCTACGCATGCCGTTCGGGGTGAAGAACGGGCCCGCCACTTTCCAATGGGGGATGAGATTTGCTTTGGCACATATACCATGGAATGAGTGCATGGTGTATTTGGACCATGTCCTTATTATCAGTGAAACGTTTGAGAAACATCTAGAGATTTTAGAGAAGGTTCTTTCAGCTTTTGAGGAAACAGGGTTCAAGATTAAACCAGCAAAAACTTTCCTCCTAAGAAAAGAAGTGCAGTATTTGGGACATCGAGTATCTGAACGCGGTATGATTCCCTTGGAAAACAATTTGCAGGGAATTATGCAGTTTCCCGTACCAACCACCGTCAAGAAATTAGGGCAATTTCTGGGCATGGTGAATTTCTATAGGCGTCACATCGTTCATTGCTCAGCAATAGCCAAACTACTTTTTGAATTATTAAGTAGCAAGACTCTAAAATGGACAGAACCATGTCAAAAGGCCTTTGAGGCACTGAGGGAAGCATTAACATCGCCACAGATCCTGTCGTATCCAGATCGATCAGAAAAAGCAAATCCGTTATTGTTGTATGTGGACGCCTCCGACATCGGGGCAGGAGCGTGTCTTTCCCAGATTCAAACCGGGGAAGAACGTTCAATAGCTTTCATCTCCACAACGTTTAATAAAGCCGAACAACGCTATAGTACGACTGAGAAAGAAGTTGCTGCAATACGATGGGCTGTGAAGGCATTAAAACCGTTCCTCTATGAAATAAGAGTAGTTATTTATACTGGCCATCAGCCACTTTTGTATTTGCACAGCATGCCATTGGTGAATGCTCGTGTAGCTCGCACGCTGGAAGAGATTAGCGACATAGATTATGAGCTGAGGTATATACCAGGAAAAGAAAATATTGTGGCTGATGCTTTGTCTCGATCACCGATAGGGGAAACGTCTGACGAACAGGAGGCGTTCCCTGTTAATACCCTTCCTGGGGGGTTTTCTGAGGTTAAAATTCCTGGAGGGGGTGATTCACTCTTTCAGGCCTGCTCAATGGCTTTGTATGGTTCGATGGAAAATCATCTAAAAATAAGACAAGAAGTGGTCAAAGAATTGTTGGAAAATAGGGGTGAGTATGGATTACCAGCTGGAAGAGATGCTAGGCAAGTGATGAAACAATTACATCTTATGAGACAATTGGGTCAGTTCCCTATGACAGGCAATAATGGCCATTGCAAAATTGCATCAGTTACAGGTTTGGGTGTACTATGGAGACACAAAGCCGTTGAGGTTTGGAAAAGATTCTGAAAAGAGTATTTGTCAGCTTTTGTGTTGTGGGGGTAGTACATTACAATCTTTTGGTACCCCAACAAATTCAAACAAATAGAGAAAAGGAAACAGCAAGTACTAGTTTGGTGTCACCTGAAGAGTTTCTGGAGTGGGTGTTATTGGATGAATCGATGGAAGAAAGGGGCGTTTCTGAAGAGGTACCACCGAGCGCTATTGAAAACATTACAAGTAGTCCCCAAAACACCGGTGGGGAGGTAGAAAGAGATTTAGGATATCCTCGAATACATCACATCGTAATGGATCCAGATAACATAATAGATCCGTTAGAAATCAATCATCATGATATTGACCAGTTACAAAAATCTGACCAAACCTTGAGACACCTAAAAAGAGAGATATTGTAAAAATTGCCATTCAATGGACCACTGAAACCTTTCGCTCGTGTAAGCAAACACATATATCTGAGGAATGATCGGTTGTACAGAGAGTTTCCCACAGGGGAGTTTGCACTGATTGTCCCACATTATTATTTGACTGAGGTAGCAATAAAAACACATTGGATGTTTGCCCATATAGGAAAACACAAATTGCATTCTCTGCTCATAAATTGGATATGGCATCCTAAGATAACAGTAATCTGCAATGATATTACAACCACCTGTTATAAATGTCAAGCATGTAAGATCTCTAATATCCTCTACGTACCGCCCACTTTAAAAATAATAACTTCAAGACCCTTTGAATTGGTGGCGATGGATCTGATCCAATTCCCCTGTTCAACTCAAGGAAATAATTATGCATTGGTCATGGTGGATCACTACACAAAGTGGGTGGCTGCAGTTCCTCTAAGGAATAAACAAAGTATCAACGTAGCCAACACATTTCAACATCGAATATTGCCATTTCTACAAAAATTACCGGAACGGCTTCTAACAGACAACAGCAGAGAATTTATAGGGCCGGAATTTGAAGAACTTCTAAAAAAACAACAGATCAAACATGTACTGACTACTCCTTATACCCCATCCTCCAATGGAGCTGTCGAGCGGGTCAATCGCACAATCAGTCAGTACCTGAGAATGTCCATTAATAAGTCAAATAGGTGGGATGAGGAGTTATCACAGGTCTTATTAATTTACAATCACACAACTAATTCAGAAACTAACATAACTCCCTGTGAAAATATATTAAAGAGGGCACATGAATTACATACAGGACTTCCTTTGCCTGTTGAGGAAGAGTGTTGGTCAGACAGTCACGAAAGATTTGTTCCTTATGAAGTACATCAGATGGTAGGGTTGAAAGTTCATCTCCCGGGGAATTTGACGAAGAATAAATTCCATCCAAGATATAATGGGCCCTATGAAATAATTCAAGTGAATGACAATAAGGTCACCTATATAATAAAATCCCCAGGGGACGGGAAGCAATATAGAGCTCACCATCGACAATTAAGGTTATGGAAAATGCCCCCTGACTATTTAATGAACAATCCGACATTCCAAAGATATGATAATAAAGTTCACACCTCAATAATGAAGAAGTGGAAGTACCATTAACTGAACCCAATGAAATAAATGATTTTTATATTGTAGAACTGTTAAAAGAACAGGAAAAGATTAATTTAGGTTTAGGAAAAATACTAGATAGGAAAATAGGAAATAGGAAAATAAAGATAGGAACCGCGTTAAGATTAGATAGTACGGTAGGATCCGATAGTATGGTTCATCAGGAGGAAGAAGAATTTAATGAATATTTAGAATGAGACACCTCAGAATTGATAGAGGAGGCAGAATGGCGTTGGGAGTCTATGAGAGCTCCCCAGAAAATTTAAGGGAATCCTACCCCACTGACAAAACCTTTGAGGAACGAATTCAAGCTTATTCAACTCCTGTAGTGGGAGTACCAATATTTGAAGAAACCGAAAGAGAGGCATATTTAGATCAAGAACAAAGTGAAGATCGGCCATTTCCTCCTGATGAATTGTCCTTCGAGGGTTTTGAGGGCAGAGATAATTTCGTAAGTGATCGGCTAACGGAGCTTACGTCGCAACGAAAAAGCAATACACGTCCTTATACTCAGTCGCGAGGCACTTGTCAGGAGCTACCGATAGTCTTCCCCTTTTTGATAGAAAGAAGGGCACAAAATAAAAAGAAAAATTAAAAATACAATAAAAATAACGTTTTGTAATATATATAGTAAAGGAAACAAATAAAATAAATTTATTTGGTATTAAAAACTTATAAAAGTTAAGAAAATTTATAATTAATAATCATATTAATTTTTTTTTGCAGATTTTGGTGTTGGGACACTCCTGGGTGAAAGATTTGAAGGAGGCCTATACCCCAGAATTACTACCAGGAGCAGAAGTAACTTTTGAATTTTACCCGGGAAAGGGTTTGGATTTTTTCCACGGTCTGATAGACCTAATTGTGAAACCATATCACACTCATATGGTGATCTTTACGATCATCCCTGAAGCTTATAGGAGAGTTTACTTACGGGACCCAAGCTCGCGTGAAGGAACAGGGCATTATTGGGTGACCACGGTTGATTTTAATTTTCAAAATGATTGATTCGCACAGCGGTTTTCGCGTTTCTCAGAGAAGTGCGCGCGGATCAATCCTAATATGGAAGTGATCCTGGCAATACCCCCATTCCTGGATCTAGTAGAATACAATCGGCAGCTAGTCCAGAACTACCCACAAAACATTCAAGATCAGTATAATCAAGCTGTTGAGTACTCTAATCATATATTAAATCGACAGGCGACACAGATGCACGTTCATATTCGACAGTTGCAAACCTCAGAAATAAGGTAGCATCGTAAAAACTCGTACCCTGTCATGTATGCCGTCACAGATTTATGGGGTATGAAGGAAAAAAGTAAGAAATTCTGGAAGGATCCATACTTTGGGAGACATAACTTTTCTCAGAGACGGATTGCATCCGACCCGGGCTCTGAGCCGGAAGTTGATTACAAAGATGAAATCGCCAGGGGTTTTTGGAGAGGAAATGAAGAGGGCACTAGTACCACCGGAAACAGCAGAGGGATCCGTAGTCTCTGAGACAAATATATTGGCAAGTGAAGATGTCAATAATATACGGGTTCCCCTGGAAGAAATGATAATAGTCAGTGAAGCTAGTGGAGAAGGAGGATGAAGTTTTATCAACCGGTCTTCACAACTTGTGATACCACCTGCAACTTCTCCCGAAGCAGAGATGGTTCCTGAGAGGCTTGCTTTGCCTAGCTCCGTTGCCCCGGGCATGGAATTAACAACCTCCACTCCTCGTCCTCGACGGTATTCCCCAATTAGATTTGGGGAAATTGACCCTCACACTCTGAGTGGAACAGCGGATGTGGTGGTGGAGCGACGTAGTCGGTCCGTTGTTCATAGGAGGGAACGACCAGCTCCTTATCAGCGACCCGCAGACGACAGACCACAACGGCCTGTTTCAGAGGTTCAAAGACCAATAGCCCCTGCACCAAGTTCAATAACCCCAGCACCAAGTCCAATAGCCCCAGCACTAAGACCGGCCAGAGAAACTTCTCTTGTGGGAGTTGGGGACATCCAGACAGAATTAGAAAGGAGAGTACAGGATTTCCTGGTGCATACGCAGGGATTCCTGTCAGCGTTCGGCCAAACTCTCACTCCGGATGAAATGAAGAGGCGTATATGACAGATATTAGACACATAGACTCAGAGTCTCCTCTTCAATTTTAGCCTAAAGTAATTATTTATTTTATTCCTATGAAGGAAAATCAATACAAAGTTTGATTTATTTTTTTGGATTCTTATAACAGAAAATTTTGGAAAAGTTTTATTTTTGTTAATATTTATGAAAGAAAAATTTGAAAAAAAAAAAAAGGGAACATTGATAAGACATGTTGTTTGATTTTCTTAGAAAGAAGATGAAATAGGTTTTGAAAAAGAATTAAGAAAAGTTTATTTTATTTATGAAAGAAATTTTTGAGAGAAATGTTTTTTTGATTAACTAAAGGAAATTTGGGAAAAATTGTTTAAATTTTTTTTAGAAAATTTTAGATTGTACAAAAGAAAATTTTGAAAAAAAAAGAAGATAAGGTTTGGGTTAACGATAAGATTACATAGTAAGTTGGAAATGAATTAACAGGAAGCCAAATGACTAAAGGCATATTTTTATGTGCGTCAATACTGGGATTGACGTGTGGGGAGGAATGAGATGGATTTAATATGCCTCTATTCTCCCCATCCCACAGCCAGGTGAAAATTAAATTATATCAACAATAAAATATATATCAAGAAGAGAAAAATATAAACTTAACAACAATATAACACTAAAAAGAGAAAAAATACACAAAAAGGGAAAAAGAAAAAGACGCCTGGGACATCGCATCCTTGTCCCTACTAAAGGGTGAATATTAAATTTTTATTGTTTTTGCCTGGGTGGGTAGAAGCATTTCTTTGAGAGATTTAGAATTAACGTAGTGGGGAATAAATAATATGAAGTAAATGTAAATAATTGTAGCTATAGCTTTGTAAATTGTTAATGTTGATTAATGTTCCTTTGCAATTGTAATTGAAGTATTCATTGATAGATTAATTTTTTTAATAATTTAGTTTGTAAATAAATTAAATCAAGTATCTATAGTTTAAAATAATTTAGTTTGTAAATAAATTAATTAATTCAAGTGTCTATAATTTAAAAGTACTGTAAAATTTTTAAAAGTCAGAATTGTCGAGTCATTAAGAATCTCTCGAGGGTTGAGGGGAAATTTCCTGACAACCTTAAATTTTTGTCTCATTCTCAGGTCCCAGTTTTGGAACTTACATCGTTCATGTGCAGAAGTCGTCAATTCAGATTTCCAGCAAATCGCCTAAAACAACGAGTCGGCTATTTGAAGATTCTGTTCCCATCCATTCAAGGAAAGGGATTCCGCAGAGGACAGAACCTGTATCATCGAAGATTTTTGCAACCCTTCAAGAGATGTCATCATTTCCTAAGGTACTTAGCAACGAACAATAGTATCCTTTTATAAATTAATAATTCAGTACCAAGGGTTGTTTCTAAGACTGAAAAAAAAAGTTTCATCTCGACTTAGATATCTCTAATTTTACTGCAGTATTGCTAAGCACAGCCGAAGAGATACTTCAATAAATTAAATAAAAATTTCATTTACATATATATAAAGTTAAATTAAAGAAATTAAAGATAAAGTTAAAATTAAATATATTAAATAGTAAATAAAGTTTTTTTGTTTTATGGCAAGGGGAGGGCAGTATCTTTTCGCGTGTGGGGGAGTGGATGCCCTGCTAACTTAAATTCCGCAATAGAGAATTTTCTATTAAATATTTTCTGGACTCCACACCTCCCCCGCAAAGTTGATTTGCTATTGCTGTCCCTTTTCCACTATATATCTATACATATATTACTTATAAAGAATACCAATACCATTTATTATTTTATTTTATATATATATATCATACATTTATTTTTGTTATCGAATTTATTATTTATATGATTCATCGTTTTTTTTGATGTACCGGCATATATATATATATAGCAGCAGCAGCAGCAGCAGGCATAGGAATGATGTTTGAATTATTGCAGCAAAACTACTAGTAGAAGATAAAAAGATATATATATATATAGAGAGAGGTATGGTATATATATATATATATATATATGGTTCAAATTACATATAAAGACATTACAATTTGGAAGGCTCATGTATATGCCACATTTTTTTTATATGATCAATTTTTAATTATATCACTTAATTGTATTGCGTTCATTTTTTTCCTGAGTAGCCGAAGTTTGGGTTGCAAGTTGTAACACAAAAATAAGAAAGGTTATTTGGATAGCGTGAGTGTCCCTCCAATATTTTCTGTATTGTGATATCTGACACACTGGATGTATAATCTACGTGGATTTATAGAGCAAATTAATTCAACCTTATCCTTTTAACAGATAAATCACAAAGTTAGAAATAGAAGGATACCCCAAGTAGCTGATCATCATAAAATAACTGGAGGGGACCCTTTGAGCAAGTATTCTTGATAGGAGCAACTTTAATTCAATCTTTCAACTTCCACTGCCATAACATCCCCCATCAACGGAAGAAGTCGGTCCAGTGTAGTTAGACACCTTAACTCAGAGGCAGACCCTTCCAAGAAGAAGGTATATTTCATCAAGATTTTCTATTGGTGAATGTCCCTCTCTATTGTGGTGGGGATCAAAAAACCTACCACAAAGTGGTAGCAGAGCGTAGTTCTTCCTTTTAGGGAAACCGACTTGCTCTGCTGCTGAGTGTTGATTATCGCACAGTCGCCATTTATAATTAAATACATTTTTTTTAAATTTTAAAGTTGGTAGAAATATTCCATAGAATTTATCTCATTTTTAAAGGCAAACTCATCTAACTTTTTTTTTTTTGTTCGTTTGTTTAAAAGCCTAGGCCTCATGCCTTCAGACCTGCATCTACCCAAATGATATCAGGGTCAGATGTTTATTTGGGATAGGATATAATTCCTCCCCTCTCACATGGTATAATAAACGAAAGTTTAATTTTCAATTCGATAAATTTTAATGTGCTTCCATATTAATTTAAACAACTCTGCATCATAAAACATCATAAAAATAAATTTAAGCGGATCAATCTTCCCAATGACACAAAATAAAGTTCTATATTACTCAATAAAATAATTTAAAAATTTATAAATAAAGTACACCAAATATTAACAACTAAACACAACAATTTTTAATACCAAAATTTCCCTGCAGGCAAATTTCTTCGGTCTTAAAGACTTAACAAAATAAATATTTTAAAAATATAACTTTTATTACCCTTAAATTTATTACAGTTTTATTTTCTTTAAAAAAAGAATTATCTTTCCTCGTTAATGGGACAATCCTAAGATGCCCATTTCACAAATAAATATTTCCATTAGCTTTAAAGTTTTTTACCATTTAATTTTTTTTATCCTAACAAAGACAATTACAAATTTCCTTTCTCAAAAAGGAATATTTTCTTATATCATCTAACAGTCACTACTGAAAGGCTATTTTACAGAAACGCATCTTTGTTCCTTATTTTGTAAATTTTAATAAATTTTTGTCGCTCTCAACTCTATTACATTTCCTTCCCTAAAAGAGAAAGTTTTATTACCTTGTGTCATAATTTATTTTAAATTACTTCATTCGCCACTTGTGGCCAGTTTTCCTGATGGGTTTTGATGACTTGATTCACGAGTGGTCGAGGGGATCGAGAATGCATTAGTCATTGCTATTTCCTCATAAAATTTTGCAAATATTAAACTATAATAATCAACATGTATATAAAAATTAAAATTTGTTGAGTTAAAATTACTCTATGATTCGGTATCATTTTGAACAACAAAAAAAAATTCTCAAAATACAGTACTGTATTAAAAAATCATAAGAGTAAAGTACCCCTTATAATTGCGTCTTTTTCCTTTGAAAATTAAGTAATAATAATAAATCTATTAATAAATAGTAAAAGACCCAAGTTTGGGACTACTGGGCAAGATGAATCGCTAACCATGGATTTTTAACCCATTGCCATTTTGCAAATTTTCCAATGACGATGAGAAGTTGCCCAATGACTACTATAGAAAGTTTAAACCAAAAATAATAAATATTTCAATATATATATATATATATATATATATATATATATATATACCGTAATGATGAGGTGTTGGTATGGTATAGAGTATATATATATGTTATATATATATATATATATATTCTTTTTTTCTTTTAGCTACCTCTTTCTTCCCAAGACTGGGGAGTAAGGCACATGCACTGGAAAGAAAAGTAGTAGGAGAATATGACAAATGTCGAAAGAAAGCCCAGCCTACCGCCCTCTCTAAGTGCCATTAATTAGTGAGAACTCGTCACAGACAGAAAATCATCCTGAGCTTCATGGGAATCGCGGACGGGACCCTCACTGCGGTAATCATCAATGGGCAAGTTCATCCCTGGCCCAGGTGGGCCAGAACCACGCCCCCATACAAAACCCCGCCACTCTTCTCCTATCATGCACCCTTACTTTCGCCCTCTTGCCAAATCCCATATTTCCTTCAATACCAAAAACACATAAAATACACATTCCTTCTTCGGTCTCCCCAGCCGGTCGGTTCCCACCACACTTACTACCATACATCCGCTAACCAACCGACTATCATTCTCATCCTTTCCACATGTGACCAAAACCATCTCTAAATATATTCTATTTGGCTCCTCTCATTTACCCTTCTCATCTATGTCACTCCATACCTCTAATAAGTTCATTCCTCACTTTATTAATTTTTCTCACACCTAGGTGAGTTTCACCCTAAGATTTGGTCCATCTTGAAACACATTGAACTTTTAGGATCTATACTTCCTACCTAGACCTATAGTCTTCACTACCATAATAACACAGTAAATAACATACCCTGGCAAGACCCTAGCAATACCAAGACTTAGTCCCTTCGGGTGGTATTCACTTACAAATTGATTTACCAAAATTCTCAGCCACCTTCCTGCCATTCACAACTTTCCTTACTACACTTTACATCCGTCTGCTCTTTCTCATCTCAACATATACTCCTAAATATAAATCCCAGACATTTCACTAGCTGCAGCCACCATCCAACATATAACTCCACACTTGAGAATGCAGCATCACTCAGCAACTATAATCTGGAGCTAAGAATCCATGCCTGTTCTTCAAGCCTCCTTTACACATTGTCAGCCCTCTGTCAAACTTCTCAACTTCTCTTCTAATTCCAGAACCAAAGTTCATCCAGATATAATAGGTAGGGGTACCCTCCACTCATCTCCATCTTCCACCATTCTAACACCATTTCTGCCATCCCCACCTCTCATACTTTTTATAACTTCATCCATATACAAACTTTGAACAAACAAGGAGACATAACACAACCCTGTCTTACTCCTCTTATTAATCCTAAAACCAATCACCATTGACTTAATTTTACACACGTTTCACTATCGTCATACATACTTTGATTCCATTCCAAAGCCTGTCAGCTTACCCCCAACATCATATATCACTAACACCTGCCATAACGCTTCCCTTTTAACTCTATCATACGCCTGTTGCAAACTATAAACCAAATACAATTTTATTCTTCTTCTCCCCCATTTTCTCTAATCATTTGTTTAATGTAAAGATTTATCCCCAATATCTCTACCTACTCCAAAATCGTGCACTTGAGCCTCTTCACCAATCAGTCCTTCAGTCACTGACGCACTCTTTCCAACCAAAAATACCAGCATATACCTTCCCTACAACACTTGATATAAACTTATTCTATAATTTCTATAAATTTTTCTCCCTCTTTTTACTCCTTATAAGAAAAATATTACCGCTTCTCCAATCCCTTAACTATACCCTTTATAAATCGCTTTATTACACAACTTCCAAATCCAATCAATCACCATCTCGCTCCGTTTCCATCACTAATTCAGTAATTTCATGCATACCTGCAGATTTACCATTCTTCAACTTTTTTCACTCTACCTCTACCCATTACTCCTCCTTACTAATAACCCTTATCCCTAAAATACCTATTCCTTCTAAAGACCATCAAAACCCAACATTCTCACTTATCACCTCTTCATTGATTGTTACACAGCAGATTCCTCGAAGTGTTCTTTCCACACCCTTTTCACATCCATTCAATAAGCAAAAAGCACCATCCCCTATTCATTATTCTGCCAGATCCCTTGACTTATTCTGTAATCTGCGCTTCCTCCGTAAAGAGCTTCCCCTGTCCCTCTCTTGTAAGTCCCTCATTCATCCTCCTTCCAAACTGTTCATTTAATTCTTGTTTCTCCTAATATGAATCTTTTAGTATTTCTTTTCCTCCTTATAATTCCAAGCATCTTTCTTTTTGAGTCTTCATCATTTGCTTTAGTACATTCAACCACGCTTTACTCTTTAACCGCTATCACCTCTTCATTCCACCATTCACTGTGAACATTCTTACTTCTTATAAGATGTTCACATATTTTTCTTGTACTACTAACAATTGCTTCCTTCTTTTTTGTCCCCAGATTTGTTCAGTATCAACTTGTTCACATTCAACCGTTTAACTAGCGCTCTTACATACTTTATCCTTATTATCTCAAAGCCTCACTAAACTTCACCTTTTCTATTTTACCTACTTCCTTCGTATCACCTTCCTCTCCATCCAAGCCCCCACTAACTTAATTTATATAACAACATACTGATCCGATAATCCATTCCTAAACCCCTCACTCAACCCCCAACATCCAACACATACTTCAACATCTCTTCTTCACCAACACTAAATCAATCATACGTCTTTTCACTTTGATACTATCTCACTACACCAACTCTAGTATACTTATGGATACCTTGTGTTAAAGAAAAAGTGACATTTACACATATACCCCTCTCTCTTCAGCTATGAAATCTCACCTACCTTCCTACCATTCCCTATTTTCCTGCCACCCCAAAACCACCTGTTATACCATCCCTTTTGATCACTCCATCCAAACATTCAGGTCCCCAAAAACTGACAGAACTGAAGCTCCTACTCACCCCATCCAGAACATCATCTGGATTATCCCTGGCACCAGACTCTCTAAATGCTTCCCTCAGATGGAATTTCATACGCCACAACCACATACCTTGACCTTTTCAAAACTTAAATTTAAATCATTAGAATTCCCAGACTCACACAACTAAAGCCCACTGGTAGCTTCGTACCAGGCCAGGGTCAGCTTCTCATCAAAATTGCAACTCCTTCTCTTCCTCTCTCATTCATTTCCACACCAGCACACACACATTTCACATCACAAAACTCTGTTTCAACGTTTCCTTTCATCTTTGTTTCAGTCACAGCGAGCAAATCAAATTTTTTTGCCCTTTTCTAAATACATCCATGCCCTCTCCCTTTCTCCTCAACATTTATTCCTCTGATTATTTTTTATTCAAGATGGCGATTCATACAATTTCGCCGCAAGATAGAAGGTCGTTTACGAAAATTCACGACCTTCTCCGAGGCCCGCATTAGCATTGGCAAGAGATAGATGAGATAGTAGGCAGCTAATCCCCAACTATCATATATATATATATATATATGTTAAGTTATATATATATATATATATATATATATATATATATATATATATATATATATATATATATATATATATATATTGCAAATCCCTTTCTTCCAAAAATTGGCTAAAATAAAGCTGATACAAATAACCAGCATACAAATATATTTCCTTTGACAAAGTTTTGGAGTTTCAAATTCTCCTTAATTATACAAAAAATATGGGGCTATATATTTGTTAAATTTTTTTATTGATTAAAGTTGTAGTTAAATAATTATAAGAATTTTAAACCGCTTATAAAAATAGGCCTTCAATTTTGGAATATTCATAATTGAAAGTTTTTCCGCCCCCTCCTAGTTAACCCAGTTCTTCAAGTTTGCCAGACTTGGTTAGTATTTCAAATTAATCCTAACATGTTTATCTTCCCACTGTATAATTGTCATTGACCTTCAATCGAAAGGTCAAGATTTGACCCCGGTTGACCTTTCATTTTTCTACATTAAAATTT
>JABUQX010016288.1:0-2500 GCA_015478945.1 Trachelipus rathkii | reverse complement strand
TGTGGCAGTAACTGTCCTTCCTCTCTCACACACAGTTAGGGCTGGTGGAGGAAAGGATTCTTATTGGCTGTTTAAATCTAAATAGATACACAAAGAATGAAAGCAGTCATGTATAAACTTATAACATGTAGGCAATTTTACCTTACATAACTAAATACACATAACTTTCATAGATGTTGGGTTTATAATATTTCTCATAATAGCTTTTGCCTCCAAATGAGTTCTAGCTTTAAAACTACTGAGATGGATTTAATATGCCTCTATTCTCCCCATCCCACAGCCAGGTGAAAATTAAATTATATCAACAATAAAATATATATCAAGTGAAAGAAGAGGAAAATATAAACTAAACAATATTAACATCTAAAAAGGGAAAAAATACACAAAAAGGGAAAAAGAAAAAGACGCCTGGGACATCGCATCCTTGTCCCTACTAAAGGGTGACTATTAAGTTTATATTGTGTTTTTGCTCGGGTGGGTAGAAGCATTTCTTTTGAGAGATTGAAAGATAACGTAATGGGGGATAAATAATATAAAGAAAATGTTAATAATAGTACTATAGTTTTGTAAATTGTTAATGTTAATTAATGTTCATTTGCAATTGTAATTGAAGTATTCATTGATAGATTAATTTTTTTAATAATTTAGTTTGTAAATAAATTAAATCAAGTAGCTATCTATAGTTTAAAATAATTTAGTTTGTAAATAAATTAATTAATTCAAGTGTCTATAGTTTAAACTTTCTTGTAATAACTATTAAAAGTCAAAGTTGTCAAGTAATTAAGAATCTCTCGAGGGTTGAGGGGAAATTTCCTGACAATCTTAAATTTTTGTCTCGTTCTCAGGTCCCAGTTTTGGAACTTACATCGTTCATGTGCAGAAGTCGTCAATTCAGATTTCCAGCAAATCGCCTGAAACAACGAGTCGGCTATTTGAAGATTCTGTTCCCATCCATTCAAGGAAAGGGATTCCGCAGAGGACAGAACCCGTATCGAAGATCTTTGCAACCCTTCAAGAGATGTCATCATTTCCTAAGATACTTAGCAACGAACAATAGTATATTTTTATAAATTAATAATTCAGTACCAAGGGTTGTTTCTAAGACTAAAAAAAAAGTTTCATCTCAACTTAGATATCATCTCTAATTTTACTGCTGTATTGCTAAGCACAGCCGAAGAGATACTTCAATAAATTAAATAAAAATTTGATTTACATATATATAAAGTTAAATTAAAGAAATTAAAGATAAAGTTAAAATTAAATATATTAAATAGTAAATAAAGTTTTTTTGTTTTATGGTAAGGGGAGGGCAGTATCTTTTCGCGTGTGGGGGAGTGGATGCCCTGCTAACTTAAATTCCGCAATAGAGAATTTTCTATTAAATAGTTTCTGGACTCCATACCTCCCCCGCAAAGTCGATTTGCTATTGCTGTCCCTTTTCCACTATATATCTATACATATATTACCTATAAAGAATACCAATACCATTTATTTTATTTTATTTATATATATCATACATTTATTTTTGTTATCGAATTTATTATTTATATGATTCATCGTTTTTTTTCTTATTTGATATATATATATATATATATATATATATATATATATATATATATATATATATATATATATATATATATATATATATATGGTTCAAAATTACATATAAAGACATTTAAATTTGGAAGGCTCATGTATATATATAAAGCCACATTTTTTTTATATGATCAATTTTTAATTATATCACTTAATTGTATTGAGTTCATTTTTTTCCCCGAGTAGCCGAAGTTTGGGTTGTAAGTTGTAACACAAAAATAAGAAAGGTTATTTGGATAGCGTGAGTGTCCCTCCAATATTTTCTGTATTGTGATATCTGACACACTGGATGTATAATCTACGTGGATTTATAGAGCAAATTAATTCAACCTTATCCTTTTAACAGATAAATCACAAAGTTAAAAATAGAAGGATACCCCAAGTAGCTGATCATCATAAAATAACTGGAGGGGAACCTTTGAGCAAGAAGAAGTCGGTCCAGTGTAGTTAGACACCTTAACTCAGAGGCAGACCCTTCCGGGAAGAGATTGCACTTTGTCAAGATCTTATTGGTGAGTGCACTTTTCTATTGTGGTGGGGATCAAAACCTACCACATGGCAGAGCGTAGCTGTTCCTTTAGGGAATTCGACTCCTTGCCCCTGCTGCTGAAAAAGTTGTTAATTCTGCTTCACACCAACCGCCACCGTCGCGCTGGGGATGGCAATCTATGACCTATGGGATGAAATGGGACTACTAGGTGAAGGAAATCGGAGGGAGAACCGCCACAGAACTATCCTGTCCCAATTCCAAATCGTATACAGTCCAGTGGCTTGCCTGGTGTAGATCAAGAGGTCAAAGACGACTAGAGTCCATGAAGCGGCGCACGAAAACGCGAAAGCGCTTCAACGATAAATGCGAAAACGGTTAAACACCCAAATTGAAACTGAACGAAGCATACTG
>JABUQX010016287.1:60000-62041 GCA_015478945.1 Trachelipus rathkii | reverse complement strand
GTTATACTTACGTTCCAGATCAATTTGGGTGTTTAACGTTTCGCATTTATCATTGAAACAGCATAAATGTTAACTTCATATATATATATACATATATATATATATATATATATATATATATATATATATATATATATATATATATATATATATATATATATATATTTTTTTATTTAACTTAACATACACAACTTTCTTTCTATATATATATAGAGGTAAATTTATTAGTTCTTTTTTAATGAAAATAAATGATATTATCATTAGACATTGATCGAAGAAAATTTAAAAACTATAAACTTATTGCATTTCCAGCTTAGCTATTAAGCCGAACCCAACCCTAATTCTTAACCTAACCTAACCTAACCTAACCTAACCTAACCTAACACCTAACCTAATATTATTGCATTAGCATGCTTATAAAAGAGAGAGAGAAAATTGATAAATTAGAAGTAATTTAGGTAGAGATTAGTAAGTTATTGGGCAAAATTACAGACACATTTTTAATAAGTTTCAATATTTAATGATATGGTTGAAACCACAAATATACAATATGGAGAAAGCATCGACAAGCAGAAAAATAATTTATTTTCGAAATAAACTTCAAACCCCGTCATAAAATTTCTTGTTAACTTTTTATTTACCTCTTTGCAATTTTATAGCCGCGCAAAACATATTTTTAATTTTAATATAAAATTACGGTAACTAAAATTAATTTTTCTGCAATAAATAAGTATAATAACCATTTAATTGTCTGTTAATTCACCATTTCTGTGAATAATTTGAAAAATTAAATCTTTTATACCTTCAGGTAATTTTGAATCAATTGAATTTCAATTATAAACATCTGTATGCACGTGTAAATCACCTTCATACAACTCCTCTCTCTCTCTCTCTCTCTCTCTCTCTCTCTCTCTCTCTCTCTCTCTCTCTCTCTCTCTCTCTCTCTCTCTCTCTCTCTCAAAGTACTTTTCCATTAAATTAACTGTATTAAAATAGAAATTAAATGCGTATCTCACTCAGAAAAAACTGGTTTTAAAATATATATATTTTATCGAAAGGAAACCAGGAAGAAGATTGAATATTGGTTGGTAAATTGATACATGTTGTTAACATTTATTACGACGTCTTTAAATAACACATTGATAAATTACTCAGTACGACAAATTCTACCTATACCTGATTTTGACGAATCCGCTAACATTATGGTACTTCCATTAGTGGTACATGATGTAACTTTGCTCTACAATCTCATAACACGTAATAATGATCTGAGTATTATAATTTAAATAAAATATTGATTTCGATCGTAGGATAAGATTCATTAAAAAAAAAAATAATAATAATATTTTAAACGTACCGCAAAAATAATGCTCTTTTTGGTTCAAACACACACGGAAGCGGCAGCGTGCAGCGTGCGCGCACACACACTTACACACACATATATATATGTATAACCTTATATATATAACTATACACACGCTATATATATATATATATATATATATCTATATATATATATATATATATATATATATATATATATATACACATATATATATATATATATATATATATATATATATATATATATATATATATATATACTATATATATATATATATATATATATATATATATATATATATATATTCTGTATATAATACGGAAGAGCAAAGGAAGAAAAAGAACAAGATAGCGAAAAAACGTCGTTATCTGTCAGTGCTACATTTCACAAAAATTCATTAATAAACGTGATATAATGTTAAAATTATCCTCTTAAGTCGCTATCCATATTGACATATGTTTCATAAGATGTCAATTATTCTTATCTGTCGCACTGTTTATGTAATTTTTTTATATTTATTCCGTAATTTTTTATTTGTCTCAGATTATAAAAATTACTTTCAAAGTCGAAAAAGGAAGATAATTATATTATTTTATTTTTTTTTTTTGGTTTTTAACCGTTGTGAAAAATTGTCTAGGCCAACAAATTGTTTTCCCCTGTACTATGTCTTTTAGTTTCTGAAAAATTTACATTTTT
>JABUQX010016287.1:35000-52500 GCA_015478945.1 Trachelipus rathkii | reverse complement strand
ATTATTATTATAATGGTAGAACGATGAACGATGATGGTAGAATGGTAGAAGTATGAACGATTAATTAATGTGCTTGCGAGTCGAGTTTGTCTAACGAAGGTTTGGAGTTCGACTTTTAATGAGAAGTTCTTTAATAGAATTTCTTTCCTCAATGAAAGGCAATGCATCCTTGGGGAGTATTTGCAAACTTTTAAAAAAAATAAAATAAAATAGAAAAATATAAAATATTTAAAATAAAACATAAAATAAAATAAAATATAAAACAAAATTTGAAACTAAAATTTTTAACGATACCCGTACATTAGCAAATTTCGTGCGAAGAAATTAGTTCGAAGTTTCAGAAATAGTTTATATATATATATATATATATATATATATATATATATATATATATATATATATATATATATATATATATATATATATATAACTTCTTCTATATATATATATATATATATATATATATATATATATACTATATATATATATATATATATCAAAAGTTTTGTTGCACCTCATATTTCTAAACAAATTCCAATCTTTTGCAATTTCTGAAATCCCAACAAAAATGGGCGGAGATTCAATAAAATAGATAACGTAAGGCTGGTCTAAAGCTCAATGAGTCATTAACGTCGCGTTTCTAACACCTCTCTAACACCAACTTAATAGGTCAATTTTTAAAACATTGTTCCATCAATGCGAGCGCTTCAGATGCTCGTATAGTTGACACATTACCCTATTCAATTGGCGTTAGCGTTTCGCTTCTAAAGACACGTTTTAAGCGCTTGTTTAGAATGGGTCTTAAAGTTTAACAAATTTTCAAACCAAATTAAATTTATTTTACAAATTACGATTGTTTAAACATTTTATTTATTTCTTTTACTCAAACTTCTCTCTCCGGTTTTTTTTTTACAGTGTCATTTATTTACAAATGAAAAATGATCGCAAAGTCATGACATTCTTCATAAAACTCCTTATATGAAACTCGGTTCATTCAACGCTCGCATTCTTCATTTACAATTTTCACCAACTTCCTTGGTAAATATTGTTCATTTATTACACCTTCTATAAATGAGCAAAACTTTCAACACTTCTTCCTTTTGTTCCTTTTCTGAAGACGTAATAAACCATTAAGACTTATGTCTGTAACGCATTAGACCATTAAAACCTATGTGTGTAACGTAAGATCATAAAAACCTATGGCACTAACGCAATTGACCATTAAAACCTATGTCAGGAACTCTTCCCTTTCCTTGCAACATAGCCTCTGAAAGAATTTGATTTTCCTACTTGAACCCCTGGATCCCTACAGGATACTTTAACAAGCTTCCATTCTTTCTTTTAGCGATGTTATTCCTGGATTTTTCTTAGTTTTCATTTTGCAGAAAATTAGGTAGCTAATGGCTCAAACAGTTAATTAAATAAAATTTCGTATCTTTGGCGCTGTCCAATAATAATAATAATAATAATAATAATAATAATAATAATAATAATAATAATAATAATAATAATAATAATAATAATAATAATAATAATAATAATAATAATAAATCCATGAGCATGAACGTATATAATATATACGTAAATATAAATTATGATAACCTCACTAGTTTGTTGTGTAAAACCTTTCGACAAAAGAGTCACCTTGAAAGAAGAAGAAGAAGAATTGGGGAGAAGCTTTTTTGTCGTTTATTTCCCCTGAATAATGATCGCTGATGAGGTCCCACAATGACGCTCATCTTGGAAGACATTTGGAGGCTTTCTTTCCTTCATTTTAAGGTTTCATCCGATCCTATAAGAGTAGAGAGAGAGAGAGAGAGAGAGAGAGAGAGAGAGAGAGAGAGAATCCGTTTCAATTTAGTTTTCAATCTATATATATATATACTGTATATATATATATATATATATATATATATATATATATATATATATATATATATATATATATATATATATATATATATATATATATATATATATATATATATATATATATATATAACACTATATATATACTCACTCTCCCCAAAACTGGGGGTAAGGTGCGTACCATGCATCGGAAACAGAAAAATAGTAGAGAATATGATGCAAGTCGAAAGATAGCCCCCTTACCTCCTCCTTTATACCTTTTAGTGAGAACTCGTCGCAGTCAGAAAATCCACCTAGAACTTCACGGGACCGCGACGGACCATCACTATGGCATCTCGTCAATGTGGGGTTCATCCTTTGGCCCAGGTGGGCCACAACCATACCCCCTCACAAAACCCCGCCATTCACTCCTATTATGCACCTTTCTTTTCGCCTTTGCCAAACTCACATTTCTCTCCTGCAAACACTTCCTTTACTAACTCAATCCCTTTTCTTCGGTCTCCCAATCGTCGATTCTCAAAACACTCATACACTGTACATCGCTAACCAACCAAACAATCATAAATATTTCCACATACCAAATATCTCAACGTACTTTCATTTATTCTCTCATTTACCCCTTTCTTCACACCACACAACTCTCTAATACGTTCATTCCTCATTTTATCAATTCTTCTCACTACCCACCTAAGTTTCCATCTGAACACATTGTGCTTTAGATCTATACCTCTTATTCCAGACCATAGTTCTACTATACATTAACACAGGTAACAACATACCCTCATGTAAGACCCTAGCGCACTCAAGATTTAGTCCCTTTACATCCACTAACGATTTAATTGCACCAGCCACCTTCCTGCCATTCACAACTTTCCTACTACACTCTGCATCATCCGTTCCCTTATCATCCAACACATATATCCTAAATATTTTAACTCAGACACTTGTTCCAGCTGCTCACCATCTAACATAACTTCACAACCATAACCTTACTCTTATTCATGTTTACTTTCAAACCCCTCATTTTACAGCCTGTCAAATCTCTCTACCAATCCTCACACTCTCCATATTCGCCACACAAACAAAAACATCTTCATATATATATATATATATATATATATATATATATATATATATATATATATATATATATATATATATATATATATATATATATATATATATATATATATATATATATGCTTGTGTATATATATATATATATATATAATATTAATATTTATATATTTATACTTATCACATAAAAAAATTGATAAAGAAATAAATAATATATATATATATATATATATATATATATATATATATATATAACCATCTTTATATATACATATATATATATATATATATATATATATATATATATATATATATAAGCCTCAAATCATAAAAGTAAACACATGTAATATATAATGTTGCTGTATTTTTCTAAAAGATAAAACCCTTATAACCTACAAACTAAAAAAATTAAAAAAATGTGTCTTATGTATAAGTTATATAAAGGTCAATTTCGACTTTGCTGATTTTATGGTTAGAAGACTTGCATTTTTAATCTTTCAAGTAATAAATAGAATAACTTTGTTTAGACGATTTTATTTTTATGTGGGTTATCAACATAATTGCTTTTGAGGGTCCTGCAGTAGTCTGCCTTTATTATTTTGTTCCAGCTGCCTTTGTCTCATTTTTTTCCATCACTATATCGTGATTGAACCTCTCCTCTTATTACTCGCTAAAATGTCTAAGATTATTTGGAAACCAGTGTTTGTGTCTTTTGAAAATTTTACTTTTATGGTCATACTTAGTACCAATATTTTTAAAGGTAGCGAGAAAGCTTTCAAATTCTTCAAAACGGTCTTATTTGTGATTATCCATGAAGTTATTCAATTCCAAAATCTTTTATTCAGAAATTAATAATTGCAATATAAGTAAATATACTTGTAATATACAAATAATAATATATAAATAATAAAACAATATAAAAATATATATATAATTTCCAAAAAGTGATATTAAATGTGTCACAGTATTGTATCTCTTGAGTAACATCATAATATCAGTCTTTAATATTTAAACAACTGAATATATAAGAATTATAATTATTACAATGCAAACCTAGCAGTTATACAATGTGTTGTTTATTGTCCAGTTTGTGTACATGTTTTTGTCAATTATTTATATTAACTCCGATTTAATATTTTTTATCTATTAAAATAGAGTTTCTACTCATAGGCATATAACCTCTTAGAAAAAATTAAACTGTTAACCTAAAATACATGCAATTACCTTCCTAGTTTTATCAATATTTTTACGATATCTATTTAATTAATTTTTTTCAGCTAGCACAATTTTTTGAGAGTATGTAATCTGTTAAAGTGTATCCATACTATACTCTCAATGCTTGCACGATAATTTCTTTTGAACCTATCTATTCAAATCGTTACTCTTCTCCTCTCTCTTACATATCATTTTTTCCATCAATTGGTTATTTTGCTCCAGCCTATGACTACTCTTATCATTTTCATCAATCATTGGAAGACGTCACTTTATTTATTATATTATCTCTCAGTGTGTGCGTTTCTGATTATGTAATCTGTCTAGTTCGCTCAATGACTCTAACAAAATTATGTTTATACTCCTTTTCCAATAATTATCATATTAATAATCTCATAAATACTTAATATGCTATTACCTTAAGTATTAACACACCCCCTCTGCGAACCTCTTCTATGTCTCCTCTAAGCCAATCTTTTTTTGAATTTATATAAATTTTCCACTTCCCGGAATATTTGGACTGTGGCTCTTACTTTCTAGAAATATTAATATTATATCATTCACTTTCAAAATATTTATGCCTGCGGCGGGCTGTACATTAACTTTTTTAACAGAAGAAATAAAATTTAAATATAATAACATATAAATTATATTTTTAGGGTAATATTATATATATACTTAAATAAAAAATAACATTAACTTATATTTAGTCTTGACTAAAAGTTAGATACTGCAGTAAGACTTTATAAATAATTATGTTATGTCATGCACAGACACTCTATCTTGTCTTTTACCTTTGGGAAAATGAATATTTTCTGATTTTTAAAATTATTTTTAGTTCATCTCTTATTCATAGTTTGCATAGTTATTTGAATAAGTATATATTGAATGTAGTTGCGTATTCCATAGTCATAGTTTGTTTTAAAGTTTAAGTAATCGAGGTCATTTAGATGATTCAAACTAGCTATGCTGTACTATTCTGGTTGGAAGGGGTGGGTCTCAATGACCCTCCTCCCGATTTTCTCCTTGCCTTTAATAATCCTTAGTTAGTGTTTTATAATAGTTATTGGACATAACAATTCGATCAATGGGCAAGTTTCCTGAAAAGGGCATCTTTTTTACTATCAACCGCAAACGCTTCGCTCTCTCTCTCAATTGATGGTTTTCAGCTAAGTTTTATTCTTCACAGGTATTCAAATCTCATTTCATTTGAGTAATACTGTCTTCAATTGTTCCTCTTCTAACCTTCATCTTTCTTAAATAAGTGTAGCAATTAGATATTATCTGGGAGAACCCCAATCTACTTTGCCATTTAATACCATTTTATACCGGTATATTCTCAGTAAATTTGAATAACACAGTTTACAAATACTATATAGCGATGATAATCCCTGACGGTTATTCATCTAGACGCATCCAGCCTCCGCATGGAAGACGTAATTATGGACTTGGCTGTAGCTGTCTCAGTGTGGCGGTACGACTCTCATGACTCGAATCAGATTCTGCAGACCGTCTCGACGAGCTAGTTTATGTCGTTAGCAGCCACAAACCTGAGGTTTATTTACGAAGGATCTTGGGGTATTAGACAGCATACAAATCAACTCGTACAGGAAATAGAAGCCGCACCGACTTAGAGTTTGCGGCGTGTTTTCAATGAATGGGCTCTTACATGTTATGTCTCAATGAAAATCCTGTTTTTTATCGCGCAAGCAAATGTATTATTTTCTCAGCGATGAGGCTCATATACTGGCTCAAAGGGTTAATTAAATAAACAGAACTGCGTATTTGAGCTCGAGAATACATATTTGAGGAGTTAAAGAGCTACCGCTTTAACTTATGTTCATCATGAAATTTTGCAGCAGTTTGGTGTGGTTATTCTATGAGGGCGGCTCGGAATCTATCGGTCGATTATATACTCTTTCAAAATATAAGGCCGGACAGAAATGCAACAGTGAAATTATGGTGGTGGAACGGCTATCGCTCAGGTTATTATTTCTTAATTTATTAGATTAACGGAATTTTAATTTATTGCTGCTCCACAAATGTAAGCCCGTTGAGACCTCCATTGAGCTCTTATTGGTTTTTTACAAACAAGATCTGGTTTACTCCTTATGCTATTTCCCTGGACCACATGGGCAACACATGTGTAGTATTACTCTAACATGGAACACTTATTGAGATCATAATACATTATTGCAGGTGAGCCTAATTCTTGATACCATTTTATCTCCTCTCGTTTTTCTGGACCATGTGAATTCGTGACCTTTCTCATAGTATCCGAAGTGCGGGATTACATCACCCATTGGCATAATTATATTTCTTTTGGGAAAGAAGTTGTTGTACGCGGGAGAAGAATCATCCTCTTGTCTTTTAATCTACTTGGAATATTTGGACCAGGTCCTACTCTAACTCGAGCGTGCGTTCCGAATACGTCTTGGCAAGGATTGCTCGCAGTTATATTCACGCGTATCATTACCGTTCTCTCTAGTTTTTTTCTCTATACTCGAACGCGTCGTAACCTCTACGATTGGACCAAAATTCAGGTAAGTGAGAACTATTGTAACTACCGTAGTCAGCGGCCCAACAATTAAATAAGGATCAATCTTTAAAATAAGTATTAATGCAAATATACATTCATTATCTATTATCAGATTCAAATAGTATAAACGTCTCACTTATATAAAGCATTCTCAATGCTCACATGACAGTTATAGTAATTATCCATCGTAATAAATAAAAACCTTCACAAATGAATCTACTCCTGTGCTAATATATTCCATTAAGTTTATATAACTAATATCAATAATAAATACATTAAATTCTAAATTTTAATAATAATATAAATAATAATTATATATATTAATCAATGTTAAAAATAAATTATTTAATAAAAATATATAAAAATAAAATTGAATTTTGGACTTTATATTATTTTTTACCTATTATAATTTAATATAATTGCTTTTTTGCATTTTTTTGTAATAAAATTACAACAAACATTCACATTCATTTTAATCTTATATTGGAAATGTTCTCAGTTTTAACATTTTCTATAATATTTAATACTATATATTACTATTAATTATATATACAAAAGGAATAAAAAAATGTAACTATTTTACTTAATTATTTGAGATGGAATTGTAATATTTTCAGAAAATAATAAAAGATAATGTCACAGTTTGGTATATAGGCTGTAGTATATAAAAAATATATGCTACTAAAATTTCTATTTTACTATTTAAATTACCTTATTAATAAACACTCTTATATACAATTGTAATTTTTCCTTGTATAAAAACCCTGGATATTTATTAGCTTCTATCAATAGTTATGGCTATTATATGGAGATTTTCAAGTATTGGAAGATTATTAGTATCAATTGTAAGTATATTTATAGTCAAAATATTAGTAAAATTTGTTTAAATCTAAATATGATTTTGTTTATCCTAGTTTTAAATTGAGATTTATTAGGGTTACTTATAATTTATTAATATTTGTGTTGGTCTGTGTTGCAATAGTTGTGTGTGACTGTGTCTGTTGTTTGATGTGATGAATGTTTTTAAAGTTTGGGATTCCCACCCTTAAATTTTCTCTTTGTGAACATCTTTGCTTGATCGCCATCTTATTGTCAGTTCATATGTATTCGTAGAGAGACCATTGAGGATATTCTTTTCAATTGATTTAGGTGAGAACAGAGATGATATTAAAGATAACTTTGAGATGGTAATATTTAGGGTAAGTGCGAAATGGATTCCCTTGATGGATATAGTCGGTTTGTAAGCGGAATGTTATTAAGCGGGTGAGTGTTGCTCGTGAATCAACCTCTGGGAGGTAATCGAAGAAAAGTGGATTGGAGTCAGTAAAGGAATGCCTGGAGGAGAGGGAATGTGAGTTTGGCAGAGGCGAGAATGAAAGTGCCATAATTTAGTTGAATGACTGGGTTTTGTTGGTGAGGGAGGTATGGGTATGTGGTCCTATCTGTGGCCAAGTGCCATAAGTAACCCTTTAATTATTTGATCTCTGAGATGAAAAATGAGGAGGGTTCGCCGCGATCCCTAGATGTAAGTCTCTAGTGGGTGTGATTTTTTTTCTGACAGCGTACAGAAGTTTCTTCCACTCTCTATAATAGTATAAAGGTGGGCTTTTTATATTTGGGCGTGTAATGGGTCCCTGGGTTGTTCTTGTCCGATCAATTGCTTTCGAATATTCCCTTCTACTTCTTTAAAACTTTGTTCGTTCTATTGCCTTTGTCTGTGCACTGTTTGCTTGCGCACCCTCGTGCACTCTCTCTCCAGCCTTTTTGAATGTTTTAGTACAAGTGTTTGCATGTGATGATTGATTGATTTTATGTTATCTATATGATGATGGATGATATGATCGTTATGATGTTATTTGTTATATATATATACTTTTTTTAATAGGTTATTATATATAATATAATAATATATTTTTGGTGTAATTTTTATACATCCATAGTTTGTATATGTATAGTATATATATATAATATATATATATTGAGTAGGTTATTATTCCTTATTATAAACTTGCTAAATTTATTATTATATATCCTTATTTATATTAAATTATATTATATTTATTATATATATAATAAGGAAGAATTTAAATGTGTAAATACGATGATTATTATTATAATAATAACGATGATGATGATGATTCAGGAACTTTTTCATACAAAAATATTTAATGTACAATTTTTTCTATTGTTTGATATATATATATTAATTATATATAATATTAAATATAATAATATATTATAATTATAATATTATATATATATTTTAATTATATATATATATTTATTATATATATATATATATATTATTAATATTTATATATAATATATATTATTATTATAATATATAATATATTATATATATATATTATAAAAAATATTTTTAATATTAATATATGTTTACATATGTTAATATGTATATATATAATAAATATATTATTATAATATTTATTAATAAAATATATAATTGATTAATATATATATCATATTATATATATATATTATATAGATTTATATATATATATTATAATTTTATATATAATATTATATATATTATTATATATTAATATTATATAATATAATATAATAAAATATATAAAAATTCACCATTATTATTAGTAAATTAATAATATATATAATATATAACTATTATTTATAAAAATTAAAAATTTCAAATTATTATTGTTTAATTGTTATATTTTTTATGCCTTGTTTCTATATATATGTACTTTCGTTAATCCATACGTGGTTATTTCTTATATTTCTTATATAGATATAGATATTTTATGATATTTATTAATAAAATATTATTGAATAATAATATTATAAATGATAATTTAATGAAATAATTAATAATATAATAATAATAATAATAATAATAATAATAATTAATAATATAATAATAATAATAATAATAATAATAATAATAATAATAATATATAATAATAATAATTAATAATAAAAAAATAATAAAAATTATAATAATAATAAATAACAATTATAATAATAATAATAATAATAATAAAATAATAATAATAAATAATAATAATGACTATAAATTCATTATTATTATTATTATTATATTATTATTATTATTATTATTATTATTATTATTATTATTATTATTAATTATTATTTAATTGTAGTAGTAGATTGGGTAGGATGGTTTTTTATACTGACTGCGTTCCATGAAGTTGAAATATAACAATAAATAATTGTCATATGATTGCTCTATTTTATAAGATTACGATGTATAGATTAAGGTTAGTTACGTCTGTAGAATACAGTGTTCCATTATAGAAAACATTCTTAAAAGAATAACTATAAATTTCTTTTTTATTCTTGAACTTCGGTCAAGTTGTTTTAAACACAGATTGTGAGTATTATTGTAAGCTGTATTTGTTATTGTATATAAATATCTATTTCTTCATTTACCAAGATATCGCGTATGATGAGGACTAACCATTAAAGAAAGGATAAGAGATTTAATGGAATTGTTTTGAGAAATTTTATGTTAAAATGTTCGGATTATCATTAGCAATTTATAAAAGGATTTTTAGAAGTCTTTAAAAAGGCGCAGACTCTGAAATAGAGTTTTTTTTTCTCCTAAAAGGAAAACATCTAAAAATAAAAAAAAAACTTATCTCGGATGCATATTGCTTTTTTTATTTTTTTTAATAAGTTTGATCTATTGGTATTTATATCTTCAAAAGTAAAAAAATCATCAAAGAAACGTTAAAGGAATATCAGGAATGATAAGAGCTTTTATCTAATATTAGAAGCACTACTCATTTCATTGTCAGCAATTCGGTACCAACAAGATATGTTATTTTCACCGGAAATGTAGAGTTAAAACTCGATTGAAGCTTTTGGATGACTTTGTGTAGCTGATGTAGAGTCTTGCCGTAAGAAGTCGAGGAGAATATAATTGATAAAATAACGTTAGAGAGGGACAATGAATGATAAGATTTTTTTGGAAATATATAATAACATAAATTACTTATATATGGTATATGATCTTCATCTTCGGACGACTCCCAGAATGGGCCAGGTAGCATAGATTGAAGATTAGTGTGCGAGAAGCGAATACTCTTCTGCTATCCTTCTAAACCAGTGGTTCCCAACCGGTGGGCGGGGAGAGAAGGGAGAGAGGAATGAGAGGAGGTGCTGAGATCCCCCTAAGGCCGGTTCAAGGCCGTGGGAACGAATTTAAAAAAATTTTTAATTTCCTTTTCGCAAGAGAGAGGTAAACGGGTAGGAGGGTTATGACTTAATTTGTTTTCAACCCTTGTAGATATTCTACAATGTATTATCTCTTAAGTCTATTAATCTCTATATCTTACTATATATCTACACATATGACAGTGAATAAAATCATCAAAAAATTTTAATTAACATTATATTATTTTATTATTATTATTATTATTATTATTATTATAATTATATGATTATCACTTCATATGATTATTATTATTATTATTAATATATTTAATTATTATTATTATTATTAACTATTATTATTATATATTATTATTATTATTAATTATTATTATTATTATATATTCATTATTATTATTATTATTATTTTATTATTATTATTATTATTATATTATTATTATTTACTTGAAAATTTTCATATTTTAAATCTCATTAATAAAATTCAAAAAATAGGGAGCGCGAGTTCTGTCGATATTCCAAAAGGGAGGCGTTATGCAAAAAATGTTTGGGAATCCCTGGCCCTACCTAATTGAAGTTATTACTTAACGTATTTTGAGTATTATACACTCACTCTGGACCGAGATTTTCAACTCTTCAGAGAATGGAAGATAGCATCTTCTCATCTGTACCTATCTAAGCCTTTCACTTAGAGATCCTCTTAGTCATAGAAGCCTACAGCTATAGAGATCAAAGTTTATAACAGAATATCACGTACGAAGCCTTCCAATAGTATTGTGGTTCATGTTAGGATAGTTTTTGAATTTTATATATAGACAATAAATAAATTAAATAGGGTATACTGTGGTGATGTGTACTAATCCTGTTCTCACCTACAATTATCATAGCTCTAAAATGAAAATTTTTCATAGATATGTTTTATTAATATATATATATTTAATATAATATATATATTATATATATTAATATTTAGTATTATTATATATATATTAATTATAATATATATATATTATGTTATATTATTATTATATTATCCTTAATTTATATTATATATATACTATATATATTGGCTATCTAATATTATAATCATAATAATATAATAATATTATGCTTATATTATTCTACTGAAGTATTTATATAGGTATCATAATATGATATGATATAATATAACTATATTATTAAATATTTATATACATTTAATTAATAATTATTGGTATTATATATAGTATTTTATTTGGTAAACCTGATTTTTTGAACATTAACTCTGTTTCTTGGGGGAGTTTTGATTTTTGGAATCATAATTTGGCTATTATTAAATATTATCATAATAGATACACGGTTCATTATTATACCTAATATATATTTCCCGTAATTAGGTAATTTACGGTAATTTTATATATATATAATAGTGAGATATATAATAATAAATAACTCTTCACTGGTAGAATACTTTAGGTGGATATATAGATAATAATACTTATAATAATATATATTATATATTTATATATATATATTTAATATATTTATTAATTTTTTAAATTAATAATATTATATTATAAATTAATTAATATATATATTATATATATATATATAATTTTAATAATATTAAATATATTAACTTAATATATTATAAATAATAATATATAATATAATAATATATATATTATATAAACTAATCTTACTTAATTATACTATACCAGCAACATTCACAAAAGATTTATTTTTTGATATATTCGAATACTTCTACTCAACATGATGTATTACTTCCTCGCAAAATTAATAGCACTGATTAAAATGAGATTTGTACTTTTAAAATTAATATTAATAATTTGTTCTATTCGATGAATCTTGTAATTGTATTAATGAAAGTTTCTTTACAGCTACCTTTTCACATATAATATCGTTGAATTATAATTACTGACCACTAGTATCCTTACACACAACTGATAAATGTTAAATAGTTTAAAATTAAATATATGCTTGCCTGGACACTGTTTAATGTCCCTTTTTCATTATATATTCCCTTGCATTTATAATTTTTCTTTTATTATAATATATATAATATATATATATATATATATTACATATAATAATATATATATCTATATTATAATATATTACTATAAATATATATATTTATAATATATTATATATTATTAATTATAATATATTAATATAATATATATTTTAATAAATATAATATATATTATATATATAATGACCATCTTAGAATTTAAATTCCCATCATACAAACAATAGCGAACAAACATTGAAGTGTTTTCAATAAATTCTGATATTTTGTTCTTGTATTTATTAGCAACAATTATGAAATGCTCAATGCTAGTTAGCTTTTACTTTGATAATCTTATTTGACATGTAAGAATAATATGATTTTATAAGTTAAAGCAATTTTTTGTATAGGTTATATTCTTATTAAGAAACAAAAATTTACTTCAATAAAGCCATCAAGAACACTTAAAGAACATTTTTTCACATTCATAGTTGATAATGTAGTCACTAAGATTTTTGAATCCAATTTCTCCGGCAGCTTTCTCCTATTCAAGATTGGGTTGAAAAGAAAAACACACTTCTCTTAAATATTTGAAAGCTAATCGTAATATTAGCGGGCCTTTAACGTATACGGATACTTTGATCTAGCACAGACAGGCGATATATTATATATATATAAGTAGTATTATATGAGGTTGACCGTACCTTTTAGGTCGGGAGGTAGGGTGCCTTCATACCGATAGTAAGGGATGCTGAGATATTCAATAATAATTTACCTTCAGTGTGTTGGTAGCAATCGAAAAGTATTTCGTATTATCTTTCAGGGTCATACAATAAGTTTATGGTAGGCCATAATAGTATATATTTTATAATATAATATATAACTCAATACTTCTCGAATAACACGTATATATTATATTTGTTTCTTTTTTGAATAGGTTGTAGCTTTATATATTGAGAAAAATCGCTTAAATAGACCTGGCCAAGTGTTTTCATAAGTATTAGTTTCTTGTTTTATCGTTACGAACATGATAAGTCTCTAATTATGTTTAAGGGCTATATTTATTTCCTTGAGCTAAAGTCTGTTATATAACACCAAATGATAGTGTGCCACGAATTTGTGTCTTCAAAATTCGTTAATCCTCCCATCTATCTTAAAATAATTAATTATAGATGATACCCATAGAATCGTAGCAACATTTTATTAAATATTGCTAATCACCGCAACGTGTGGGATAGAGGCGGTAGATCTAGCTCCTTAATTCCTTCACTTTATATGACAGAGGACGCTAACGCGCGCACAATGTGTGTCTCCATGAAAAATGTCTCTCGATTAATAGTCTTTTTTTTAATTCGGTTTTATTTAATATCCTACTGGTTCGTATTAATTCTGTATTAATAGTTGGTTCGAAAGAAAAAAGATGATTTTAATATGACCAAACGCGTATAAATTTATCAATTGTTTTTTTTCAAGGTAAATTCATTTTATTTCTTATATTTATATAAGTATACTTAATATATAATATATAATATATTAAATTTAATTAATAATTATATATATATATATTAATATATTAATGATATATATATATATCATTATATTAATATTAATTATATAATATATTATATTAATAATATATATAAATACTATATATTATTTATATCTATATATACTATTATATATATATATATATTATCATATAAATATAATGATGCTTAAAGAGAAAGTTTAAAAAATCTTCATGAAATAATACCTTGCCTACGGCGAGGAAACGGTTGTACGGCAAGTGTAATTTTTGGCACGTGCTGTTTGCGGGTCGGATTTTTTATCGTACTTCTTTAATTTCCTCTTGAAATGACTACTGCTTTCGTAGGATAGATCCATCTGAGTGTGATGAACCCATTGCCAAGGTGATTTTCCATGGCATAGAAGAGTATACATTCCCTTCAACTAAATCTATCAAACCTTGCTTTAAATAAATAACTTTTATTACTATTCGCCATATGGATGCAATATCAGGAATTACTGTCGTCTCAAATTTTAGAAACTCACACAATTTTTATTCATCCCAATGTCGTGCAAAATATATTCTCCGTGAAACTAAAACCTCTTTGCTCCGTAGAAAAGGCAATAATCTTTCTGGTTCCTCTTCCACTCGTCTTTTCTGGAATTCAGCAGAAACTTTTTTTTAACTCTGCTTCTTCCTCTTTCCCTCCTCTTGTATTTTCCGACGACACAACTGCGGTTTTACCTTCAGCTAAAGCATAGCTCCTCGTTGAAACCTTTGTCTATTATTCCAACTTAAATGATTCCTGTTCTATTCCATCTTCAAAATCCCTTTCCAACTCATTTATGTCTAAAATTGTAATTTCTTCTAAAGGGGAGGATCCATTATTAGAGATTTTGGGACCCCATTTTAGACCCCACCTGTTCAACCTAACAGCAAGTGGCTTACGCTATGAAGGCGGTCTAGTAGCAACTAATATCTGGTCTTTCTCGAATTTATTATTGGTGCATTGAGAACATGGCTTTTTTTCACCGCCTCAAAAGCTAAATTTCTTCATCTTGCTACTCGACAATATCATTTACACAACTATAACATAATCTTCGAAAACACACAGCTCAAACCTTCGTCTCTCCTTAATATTCTTGAAGTTTCTTTTTCTTGTATCTTTAATGTTCTATGGATTAAAATCTGCTTCCTACTACTACATTTATCTTGTGTTACTACTATTTCTTCCCAAATGGAACAGATTTTCAGGTTTCTTTTAAATATCTTCCAACTTCACACTAGATTTTTACTTCATCTCTTCCAAATGCCGAGATCCTCTACTCAAAGAGACTTTAACTTAGACCACACTGAGCGGTTGGTCTTCTCTCATACTGATATAGGTGGGAAGAAGGGCAAAACATTTAGTATTCTTAACGATCTGGAACAGTTTATTAAGGAACCTACACAGATCCCTGATTGCAATAACCAATTTTTGAACACTTTTAGCTTATGCTTCACTACTTTTCCTTCTAGTTAAAAATACACCATTTTCCCACCTATCTGTAACTCTGATAACAATCCTATAGCTCCTAAGTACAACTTTTATTTCTAGCAGCTCCTCCCTGTCCTAAACGAACTTTTTGGAAATTCAATCGAGGTAATTGGGGTGCTTTGCGTCGCTTTTCCCAAAACACCGTTGCAATGAATCATGTTTTGTTCGGGATGACGCCTCTGTGTCTGCTGAAAAGGTAGGAACTGAGATCACCAAAGGGATTAAGAGGGTCAACTAAATTATATTTTCCTAAAAATCCATGATTCGATGGAGCTTGTTTCCATGCCATGCCATCCAAGAGTGTGACAAAGCATATCGAGATTGTAAAATCTCTCGTTCTCATATCGCTCTAGCTACTTTACATGCTACCCGGAAATGTTGCTGGGATATTACTAGATAGACCAAGCGTGATTGCAGTGAAAGGATGTGCGATATCATTCTTGGTACTCCTCTTGATAAAAATTTCTGGCTTCTTGCTAAAAAACATCTCTAACAGCTTCTGTAAATATGCCTTTCACCCTCTTTATCAGTTTTGGAAAGAGTAATCTCTTTGGCTCCATTTTTAATCCATTTCCATCCTGAACTATTCCGGCACCTCTCCTCCTACTCTATCACCTCTCAGGTGATCCATGTCTCTACCTGTCAATACTCATGATCAGGTGTAGGGGTTCCTGAGTTCTATGAACGTCTAGAAAGAAAGTTACTCCAGTTATATAAGGGTCTTACCGAAGAATGTTCTCACATTTGGGATAGTTTTGGAATCTACCCTTCTAAGAGACTTATAAACTGTCCTCTACTTCTGACTCTCTTGACCCTCTGTCTCTTCAACGTGATATTGGCAGTCTATCTCTTTTTCTATAGGTATTGCAATGGCTGGTGCTCCAGGGAATAAACCTCTCGCATTCCTCCACCACTTCTTTGCCACCGTAACACAAGGGATGCCTTGCTCTCACACGAATATTGTGTAAATATTGGAGACTTATGACTCATTCGTTGTGGTGCCTTCTGCTTTCCAGCCACATTTATTTTGTGGAACTCCTTTTTACTAATCTACTTTTCCTAATCCACGTCTGCGTCCATCTAAGGTAATTGTGTTAGGCAAGTGATTGGGTGGGTTTACGATCCTCTTGTTTTTTGCCTCTTCCTTGAAAAGGGCCCTTCCCGAGAGTGGTAGAAACGAGCAAAACAGAAATATCAGGAGTGGCTCCACTCACACAGGTCTCGATACATAGGTGGGCTTAAGGGCATTTAGCCTTATCAGCTTTCCTGTTCTCACTAGCTCTCTCGGTCTTTTTTTATCCGATAAATTTTTGCTTCCCTATCTTTATTCTATGGATATTACAACTGACACTACTCTTCTGAACTCCCCAGTTGGAAACCCCCTCCATTGAAAAAGGTTTGTGCAAAAACCTGTTTCTTCCTAATCTCAAACTATCCCTGACAAACTCTCTAGCCCCAGAGCCAACTGCTGTGCTCATTCTTATATGTACTTTACTGGTAAAGATTGGAATACACTCTAGTTATATAATTTCAATATTACCATTGATCTGAACACATTTAAGCGCAGTGTATCGA
>JABUQX010016287.1:22500-30000 GCA_015478945.1 Trachelipus rathkii | reverse complement strand
CGTAAAACGGCGATAGCGATTGACCAGTAAGCATCGTGTGAAAAGCAATCATAGTACTGTAACAACAGCTTCTTTCAAGCTTGAATTTACCTGTAGAACATAGTCAAGTAAGGAATAGTACAAATGTTTCCTTTAAGGTTGGTGAGAATTTTTTCTTTGAATATGCTGGTCAGGTCTAAACAATATATTAGAAAGCAACAGTGTAACCTTAATTAAGGGGAGACTTTATCCTCGGACCCCCTACTTTTTGAAGTCAAAATCAAAATTTTCACATTTTTTTTTAATCTAGATTAATAGAAAATTCCTCCTGAATATGGTGTGATATTTTTAAAACTCTAAATAGTTTTAGATACTGAAACTTATTTAGAGGTGTCGAAACAAAAATTTCAATTCAAGTCAGGTGTAATTCCAGGGTCGGCTTAGGTTAAAAAGTTATTGTGTTTTAGAAATCTATTTTTCATAATCTCAACCTCCCACCCATTCTTCGGATCTTACTCAGTCAAATAAATGGAGTCGAAGCCGGAGCCGGAGCCGGAGCCGCAGCCGCAGCCGGAGCCGGAGCTGGTGCTGGTGCCGGTGCCGGAGCCAGATCCTGGGTATAATTTTTTTCACGAAATAATTTTTAGATGAAAAATTTATTGCCAGAAAACGTACTAAACAATTTTCAAGTAGAGGTCGCCCAGTTGGATCGGAGCCGGATCCGGGCGGAGATCGAAGCTTGACCCGTTGATGGGCCGGGCGGAGCCAATGTGAAATTTTTTTCGAAATATTTTAGGTGAAAAATTTATTGCCAGAAAGACGTGCTGAACAGTTATCCAAATAGTGCAGAAACCTTGGTCGGATCGGAGCAGCCGGTCATAACGGATCCGGAGCCAGGCCGGAGCCGGATCCTGGGTATGAATTTTCGGGAAATATTTTTTTTTAATTGAAAAATTTATTGTCCAGAAAGACATTGAACAATTTTCAATTAAAGCCTTAGCCGGATCGGAGCCGAAGCCGGTGAGAGCCGGATCCGGATCCTGGGTACGAATTTTCTTCAGAAAATAGAAAATATTTTTAAGGTGAAAAATTTATTTCAGAGACGTGCTGAGCAATGTTCAAATAGTGTAGAAACATTAGTCGGATCCGGAGCCGAAGCCAAAGTCGTATCCGGAGCCGTATCCGGAGCCGTATCGGAAGGATCCTGGGTATGAATTTTTCGGGAAATATTTTTTGGTGAAAAATTTATTGTCAGAAGACGTGCCGAACATTTTTCAAATAGTGCAGAAACCTTAGTCGAATCCGGAGCCGAAGCTGAAGTCGGAGCCGGATCCGGATCCGGATCCGGATCCGGGTCATGGGTATGAATTTTCTTCAGAAAATAATTTTTGAGGTAAAAAATTTATTTCAAGAAAACGATGCTGCAAAAAGTCTAGAAACATTAGTCGGATCCGGAGCCGGATCCGGAGCCTGATCCTGGGTATGAATTTTTTTCGGGAAATATTTTTTTGGTGAAAAATTTATTGTCAGAAGACGTGCCGAACAATTTTCAAATAGTGCAGAAACCTTAGTCGGATCGGAACCGAAGCTGGTCGGGCGGAGCCGGATCCGGATCCTGGGTATGAATTTTCTTCAGAAAATATTTTTTTAGGTAAAAAATTTATTTCAAGAAGACGTGCTGAGCAATGTTCAAATAGTGTAGAAACGATAGTCGGTCGAATAAGCCAGGCAGGTCATGTCGAGCCGTATCGGGAACCGTATCCTGGGCCGGATCCTGTGGCGTAATTTTTCATTAAATATTTTTTGGTGAAAAAATTTCTTGTCCAGAAGTGTGAACATTTTTCAAATGGTGCGAGAGCATAGTCGAATCAGGCCGAAGCTGAAGTCGGAGCCGGATCGGATCAGTTCGGATCATGGGTATGAATTTCTTCAGAAAATATTTTTTTAGGCTAAAAATTTATTTCAAGAAGACGTGCTGAACAATGTTAAATAGTCACAAAACGTCAGTTGGATCGGAGCGTATCGGAGCCGGATGCGAAACTGTCGGAGCCGGATCGAGCCGGATCTGAAATTGCGTAATTTTTGAATATTTTTTGGTGAAAAATTTATTGTCAGAAGACTTGCCGAACAATTTTCAAATAGTGCAGAAACCTTAGCCGGATCCGGAGCCGAAGCCGAAGTCAGAGCCGGATCCGGATCCGGATCCGGATCCTGGGTATGAATTTTCTTCAGAAAATATTTTTTGAGGTGAAAAAAGACGTGCTGAACAATGTTCAAATAGTCTAGAAACATTAGTCGGATCCGGACGTATCCGGAGCCGTATTAGGAGAGCCGGATCCTGGGTATGAATTTTTTTCGGGAAATATTTTTTTGGTGAAAAATTTATTGTCAGAAGACGTGCCGAACAATTTTCAAATAGTGCAGAAACCTTAGTCGGATCCGGAGCCGAAGCCGAAGTCGGAGCCGGAGCCGGATCCGGATCCTGGGTATGAATTTTCTTCAGAAAATATTTTTAGGTGAAAAATTTATTTCAAGAAGACGTGCTGAACAATTTTTAAATAGTGCAAAACCATTTGTTAATAAGTTCAGGCCGAAGCGAAGTGTATCCAGGCCGTATCAGGGCGGGTATAATTTCTTTCGGAAATAGTTTTTGGTGAAAGAATTTATTGTCAGAGGCGTTTTGAACAATCTTCAAATAGTGCCAGAAGCTTTAGTCGGATCCGGGCGAGAGCGAAGCCGAAGTCAGAGCCGGATGCGGATCACGGATATGAATTTTATTTAAGAAAATATTTTCTAGGGGCGTTATCTCAGAAAGACGATGCCTGGATAACTTTCAAATAGTTTAGAAACGTTAGTCAGTGAAATATGTCAGGCCGAATCCGGGGTGGTCCTGCTTATAATTTTTCGGAAATATTTTTTTAGGTAGAAGAATTTATTGTCAGAAGACGTGCTGAACAATTTTAAAATAGTGTGAAACATTAGTTGGATCCAGGCCGAAGTCGGATCTGGGGCGGATCCTTAGCGGATCCTGGGTATAAAATTTTTCGAAAATATTTTTAGGTAAAAAATTTATTGCCAGGAGACGTGCTTAACAATTTTCAAATAGTGCAGAAACCTTAGTCGGATCCGGAGCCGAAGTTGAAGTCGGAGCCGGATCCGGATCCGGATCCTGGGTATGAATTTTTTCCAAGAAATATTTTTTAGGTGAAAAATTTAATGGAAGAAGACGTGCTGAACAATTTCAAATAGTACAGAAACCTTAGTCGGATCGGAGCCGGCCGACGTCGGAGTGGAACCAGGTCGGAGCCAGGCAGGTATTAAATTTTCAAAATATTTTTAAGTGAAAAGTTTGTGCCAGAGGACGTGCTGAACAGTTATCAAATAGTCGAACTTAGTCGGATCCGGATCCTGGGTATAAATTTTCTTCAGAAAAATTTTTTTTAGGGGAAAAATTTATTGCCAGAAAAGGTGCTGAACAATTTTCAAATAGTGTAGGTACATTAGTCGGATCCGGAGCCGAAGCCGAAGTCGGATCTGGAGCCGGATCCTGGGTATGAATTTTTTTCAAGAAATATTTTTTAGGTGAAAAATATATTGTCAAAAGACTTACTGAACAATTTTCAAATAGTACAGAAACCTTAGTTGGATCCGGAGCCGGATCTGAAGCCAGAGTCGGAACGGATCCTAGGTATGAAATTTTTCAATAAATATTTTTAGGTGAAAAATTTATTGCCAGAAGACGTGCTGAATAATTTACAAATAAGTCAGAATCCTTAGTCGGAGCCGAAGCCGAAGTCGGAACCGGAGCCGGAGCCGGATCCTGGGTATGAATTTTTTTCATTAAATACTTTTTAGGAGAAAAATATATCGTCAGGTGACGTGCTGAATAATTTTCAAATAGTGCAAATTCCTTAGTCGGATCCGGATCCGGAGTCGGAGCGGGAGCCGAGTATGAAATTTTTTCGAAAAATATTTTTTAATTTGAAAAAATTATTACCAGAAGAAGTGCTGAACAATTTTAAAATAGTGCAGAAACCTTAGTCGGAGCCGGAGCCGGAGCCGGAGTTAGATTTTGGGTATAAATTTTTTTGAAAATATATTACCAAAAGAAGTGCTCATCAATTTTCAAATGTAGAAACCTTAGCCGGAGCCGAAGTCTGAATAAAATAATTATTTACGTTTGCGTGGGAATATATATATATATATATATATATATATATATATATATATATATATATATATATATAATATATATATATATATATATATATATATATATATATATATATATATATATATATATATATATATAGTCTATAAAATAGAACATCTTCAGGGAGGAGAGGCGGTAAATCTTTTTGAAATAGCCAATAAATATCCTCAACGTCATAGATGAATCATACGTCATACCTCTCAAGCCATACCACGTGGAAAAGCACAATTTCAAATGATAATAAGCATAATAAGGATAGCATAATGCTAATAAGGTGATGTCACGAATTTTAACAATTTAGAAAATAATAGTTTTTTTTTTTTTATAAAAATGAAATTTAATATTTAATTTAATATCCGCCTTCCCAGAAAAGAAGGCATCTCGGAACAGATTTCTAATCTAATGGTTCGATATCACTGCTTTTAAACTCGGTACTTATTTAAATCGACAGGAGGGTGGTTGGAACACCTGCTGGGGCTACATGGCATTCTGCTTGGGTGTTCCTGGGTTACAGGAACAACCAACCAAAGTCAAGAAACGCCGAAATGTGCACAACATGCTTGTTGCGACAAATTTGCAATAATAAGACAAATAAAAATTTCACTCGCGCCAGTATTCGAACCATCGACAACAGCGTCGCCGTTAGACAATGTACAGAAAGCTCTACCACTAGTCCGATCCACCTTCCCAGAAAAAGAAGGCATATCAGAACAGTTTTCTAATCTCCTGCTTCGATATCACTGCTTTGAAACTAAGTACTTATTTAAATCGACAAGAGGGTGGTTGGAACACCTGCTGGGGCTACATGGCATTCTGCATGGGTGTTCCTGGGTTACAGGAGTATCCAACCAAAGTCAAGATACGCCGAAATGGGCACAACATGCTTGTTGCGACAAATTTGCAATAATAAGACGAAGAAAAAATTCACTCGTGCCAGGACTCGAACCATCGACAACAGCGTCGCCGTTAGACAATGTACAGGAAGCTCTACCACTAGTCCGATCCGCCTTTCCAGAAAAAGGCATATCGGAACAGTTTTCTAATTTACTGCTCCGATATCACTGCTTTGAAACTCGGTACTTATTTAAATCGACAGGAGGGTGGTTGGAACACCTGCTGTGGCTACATGGCATTCTGCTTGGGTGCTCCTGGGTTACAGGTTATATATATATATAATATATGGCAAATGGGCATAACATGCTTGTTGGCAAATTTGCATGGCGAAGATAAAATTCACTCTCGCCAGGACTCGAACCATCGACAACAGCGTCGCCGTTAGACAATGTACAGGAAGCTCTGTCACTTGTCCGATCCACCTTCCCAGAAAAAGATGGCATCTCGGAACAATTTTCTTATATATTGCTTCGAAATCACTGTTTTGAAACTCAGTACTTATTTAAATGGACAGGTGGGTGGTTGGAACACCTGCTGGGGCTACATAGCATTCTGCTTGGGTATTCCTGGGTAACAAGAGCAACCAATCAAAGTCAAAGAACGCCGAAATGGGCACAACATGCTTGTTGCAACAAATTTGCAAAAATAAGACAAAGAAAAATTTTCACAACAGCGTCGCCGTTAGACAATGTCCAGGAAGCTCTACCACTAGTCCGATCCACCTTCCCAGAAAAAGAAGGCATATCGGAACAGTTTTCTAATCTTCTGCTCCGATACCACTGCTTTGAAACTCGGTACTTATTTAAATCGACAGGAGGGTGGTTGGAACACCTGCTGGGGCTACATGGCATTCTGCTGGGGTGCTCCTGGGTTACAGGAGCAACCAACCAAAGTCAAGGAACGCCGACATGGGCACAACATGCTTGTTGTGTCAAATTTGCAATAATAAGAAGAATAAAAATTTCACTCGCGCCAGGACTCGAACCATCGACAACAGCGTCGCCGTTAGACAATGTGCAGTAGGCTCTACCACTAGTCCGATCCACCTACCCAGAAAAAGAAGGCATCTCGGAACAGTTTTCTAATCTCCTGCTTCGATATCACTGCTTTGAAACTCGGTAATTATTTAAATCCATGGAAGGGTGCTTGGAACCCTATATATATATATATATATATATATATATATATATATATATATATATATATATACTATATATATATATATATATATATATATATATACATATACATATATATATATATATATATACTTATACCTATATATATATATATATATATATATATATTATAGTATATATATATATTATACATATATAATTATATATGTGTATATATATATAATTATATATAATTTTCTACATATATATATATATATATATTTTTATAAACAAATATACTATATATATATATATATATATATATATATATATATATATATACTGTATATTATATATATATATATATATATATATATATATTCTGTATTATATATATATATATATATATATATATATATATATATATATATATATATATATATATATATATATATATATTTATGTAAAAAAAAAAAAAATATATATATATATATATATAAATATATATATGCTATATATATATATATATATATAATATATATATATATGAATAAATATTTTTATAAATGAAGAAATAATAACCAAATGTTTATTTGTTGCTTCTAACGCTGTTTTCTTACATTAGATCACAAAAAAATTCATTAAAAAAAAACGAACAGTTTTTTTTTCTTAAAATTTGGTAACAACTCTGCATATAAAATCCTTAACAGACTGACGTTTATTTTAAATGCTTTTGTATGATGTAAGGTGGTGTCACACGTGATTGATCGTTTTTACTTCAAAAATTTTGAAAGTACTTTTCAGAGATTGTCCAAAAAAACTTTTAGAAAATAAAATTTGAAATAAAATGTCTAAATGAAATTTATTACTACACAAAATAGGAGTATTTTAGTGAAAAAAGCATTGAAATATCTTGAATATTAAAGATTTTATTGCCATTTTTGTGAAAGCCCCGAAAAAAAAAAACCCCCCCCCCCCCAAAAAAAAACGGTTTTTTTTTCCCAAAAAAATTAAAGATAAATTAGTTGTTCATCAAAAAAACATTTTCTTTTATCGGTTCGAAGAAATGTATTTTGAGGATAAAGTCTCCCCTTAATTACTAAACGAAAAAGAAAAGACCTCTTTAAAATGAACATAAAATATTAATCATATAGTTTAAAGATATTAATGTTATTGAAACAAGTGGAAATTAATCATATTTCTTAGAAAATAAAGGGTAACTAAATTAATTTTAAAAGCTAAAGATAAAATAAGTAGGTAAAATTTCTTATTATTATTTCTGCAGGTATTATTATG
>JABUQX010016287.1:7500-15000 GCA_015478945.1 Trachelipus rathkii | reverse complement strand
GGCCCTTTCACATGATCTATTTCCCCACTGGGTATAACTGCTGGTTTTTAAGTGTTTGATCCCATACTGAGATAAAAAAATTTCAAATTTCCCAGTGAACTTCAATACTCGGTCACTAAGTATCGCTTTTAGTACTGTTAGTTAATTCGGAAGTATTTTCTTAAAAGACTCTGTTACCGTAATATATTTTTGTTTCCTAGTGGAGTGAAATAAAGATTTTTTGAAATGATCTACGGCTCTAAGAGAATACCTATTACTGGATATTGAGAGCGGCAGTTGTAATAAATCTATGGTAACAATTTGATATGACTCAGAAGTTTGAATTTTGAGAACCCAAGAATATTCTTTCCTATTTTTTATTTTATTGAAATGATGAACTGAACATGGCAAAGAAACATCACTAACAACTCTTCGTAAATCAGTATGGGAACAAATGCTGACTTATTATCTGAAATAATATATCCCTACCTATGTGTGCCATAATATTATGAGTATATAATGCAAAATTTGTCATAAATGGAAATGATATTACTGGTACCTGAGCTTCATTCAGTCTTTGAAAATAGAGATTTTCATCCTCTGATGATATTCCCTGATAAAATCAACACACCTTTTCAGTTTGAGGGGTATTTTAAAGTCGGCAAATTTCGCGGATGTGCATTTGTACTTTATTCTTGTTTAATAGTTTTCATCCAAAATTCCATTTGAAGCATTATTTTAACAATTGGCATAACATTCTCCACAATTGCATCGAATGTTGTTGAATGAATTGTTTAAGAAAGGAAAATAGAGCTGCCCATAAAGATGAAAAAGCTGTTATAATCTAGTTTTCTTTTTAAATGGGACAGAGAATTGATGCCTATGATTAAACAAAATTTTTAATGTTTTCCAAATACATGGTCATTAATTAATGCGAAAAAAAATTTTTTAAGCTCTTCATTGTCGATTTTTAAATATAATATTGCATATTCATTTACCCAATTGCTTCCATTAAAACCAATCATACTTACCGGATGTGGAATAACCAACTTTTCCTTTCTTATATGCCTTTGTAAGCAGGCAAATACAAAACAAGTAATTAGATTCACAGATGATGCAGTATCTAATATTCTATAAAACTTATTCTTAAAATTATTAACTATACATAAAGTATCATCTAAATAAACATGAACTGGTGGAGAGTTTTGAAGTTACTATTTAAAGAATTTCTTACTTCAGTAAAATTATTTTCTTCTGTTTTTTTTGTGCTTGGTCCGGTTCCAATTATTGGTGCAAAAACTCTTCTAAAACTGCTTTTATTTCTCGCCGAAAATAGGAAGACGCTGTCTTTATTCTGAAACTCAATCTTCTAAATCTAAATGAATCCAATCATGGTATAGGAAAATTAGTAATGTCTCTCGAGTCCTCATCCAGCTTTATTTGGTAATAGGCTCTGCAGAGGTCTATATGGCTAAATACTTTCCTGCCTTGTAAGCTACAAATGGTGTCTTGCAAGTTGGGTATTAGAAATGAGTCTTCTTTCATTAATTTATTCACTTTCGGTAGTCAAACGCCAAACGCAAAGATTAATCGGACTTAAAAATAGTAACCAGAGAACTATTCAAGAAATAGGTTCCTTTTTTTAATGATGTTGCTTCTAGCAGCTTTTCGACTTCTTGATCGATAGCCTCTGTGACTACTGGGTTAAAATGTCTAATTTTCTTTTGATAAACAGGAGTGACTCCTAGTAACAAATCCATTTGGAATTTTGTTAATGAAATAGGTTGCATTAATGGTAAAAAAAGGAGGAACGATTCCATCGCAACCATCTAAGTTCCTTTCCTTCTTCAGGATTTTTATGTGAGCTAGATTTATTTCCCGTTGAAAATCTTCATAACACAAACTTTCTGAGATACTGTCCAGTTTATCAAGTTCATTTTTATTCAAATTAAAATTTGCAGCGTCTCCTTCCTGTATATCTACAAAGATGTTGAATTATTCTAAATATCATCTTTGCGTTCATGGAAAGATAGGATCGATCTTATTACTCCAACTAGTTGCCCTTTATGATTTTTATGATGCAAATCATCTGACGGAAAGAGTTTAACTTCAAAATACTTAGCATTTACCATAGCAGGAACTAACAGGAAATTGTCATTTGTTGGTTGCCACAATAATTTTTTATCTGTTCCGAATTCTATATTATCACCAATAACTCTAGGTCGAACAATAATTTTCTCACTGTTCATAGGTATTTCTTCCTCCAAGGCGCAGTAACTTGATGGATTACTTTTCTACATCTAGTACCATGATGAGTAAGTCTGCTGTGATAAATATCAAAAATAATTTACAAAAAAAAAATCTTTCTCCAACTTTTCCAAGTTTTTAATTCAGAAGACATCGAATATAAGAATGAGGTTTCTGGTTCTCTGATGAGGTTTTGTGTATTTTTTATTTCATCTATTAAGATTTCGAAAGGGTTCTACCCAAGAGAGCCTCACAATATATCTTAGGTGATTCTAGTTTTCCGACTCCATAGATATCTCTTCTAATTTTTGTTCTTTCTTCTGGGGTCTCAATTTTGGACTTACGAACCACCACTTCTTTGCTATGTGACCAATTTTATCACAGTACTGACAAATTATTTTTTCAATTTTTTCTGATTCAATATTTTTCTTTCCGTAATTTTCATTTGTAGTTTATTTTCAGAACAGTTTTTGAAAAATGGGTTTCTGAACCAAATTTCAAGCAAAGTCTATTTTTCTTGTAACAATTCTCTTCTGTGTGACTGCTCTTCTCACAAAATCCAGATACGTCATTTTTTATCAGATTCTTCTGACGAAAAGTTATTCTAGATCTTATAATATTCTGAGTGGGTTTTACCCTTTCATTTTCAACATAAATATACAGTTGTTCCTTTTCAGTACCTGAAATTTCGTCCATAGTTTCTTGTGAAAATATATAATAAATAATTTATTAATTTTTATATTAAATATGTTCCTCATTTAAATTCTTTCCAATCACTAATTTTCGTACTTTTTCTGGTTAAGTAGAAATGAATTTTCCGTATAATTTTACTGAAGTTTCTGGGTCCTCAAAAGAAAATTCTTTAGCAAAGAGAAACCTGAGTTTAGACATGAAATTATAAACTCCCTCACCATTGTATTTTGCAGACAAAATATTTACGATTTGAATATTACCTAATTTTTTGTTTATTTATTTAATAAATGTTTATTAATTGTTGTTTAATCACTTCATAAATAGCAGTATTTACCCTGTTCATTCTATAATGATTTAAATATTCTCTCTCATTTTACTTTCAAGAAGACCTTCCCAAAATCGTCTATCCGACCCATACTTACCTAGAAAAGTTTTCAAACTATGTAAGATAAATCTTCAAGCAGAGTCTCTAAGATAGTATCATCAAATAGATGAATTTCCGGATCAGATCTCACCGATATAAAAGATTATGCTACATTAAATAGAGAATTTATAAAATTTGAAACTGAAGCTTGTGAGGGATGAAGAATTGTATTTTTTAACCTACTGTACTTAAATTTGGTTGTGAAAACATTATATCATAATAGCTAGCTACAAGTAGGGTAAAATAAACTCAGTTTTAGAAACCGCACTTGGAATAGTCCAAAAATTTATACTAGCTAATGGCGCACTATAAATCGGAGTGGAACCTACTTCATTATTAAAAAAATATATATATTATTTAAGTTACTCATATTTTCCCTAATCTGGAAATTGTTACCATTATTATACTCACATCGGGATTTTCATCAATCGAAAGAAAAATCGCCAGCGGGAATTTTACCTTCAATTCAAAAGAGCATTGATAATTTCCACCGAAAACTTTCATCTTTCACAGTAGAAAATTTTAACATTTTACAATTTCTGTCAAATCTGCGTAAACGGTTCCACTTCCTCCAAATCTGGCATTTTGTGAGTTTACGGATTTTAAGCACTAGCCACCAAAATAACTTATAAAAACGTATATAAAAGATATATTCAATAAAAATAAATAAACTTAATTAATGAAAAATATATTGAAAATAAACTTAATTAAGAGAAAATATAAAAGACTTAAATTTTATTTTTCCAGCTTTGTTAAAATTCCTGATTGATAACAACTAACAATTATACGGTTTGTTGTGTTTCAACGGGTGATTCAATGCTTGCCTGGAAATTGTCTTTTTAGAGATTTTCCCCCGATGCACAAGAAGTAGAAAATTTTCTGATTGATACCGATTGCAAATTTTAATATGCTATGGTATAGGGTATTATCCTTGGACAGCTAAACATAAATAAATTTCAATGAATATCCAAATCCGTTAGCTGAAATGTGTTGAATGGGGAACAGTCTGGATGAAGTTAGCAATTAATCACCACCTTAAAGCAAATTATAATTTCAAAGTATCAATTTTCAACTTTAGTAAATTTAATTTACGATTAAAAATTGTTTTATCTTTTAATTTCAAGTTTAATTTAAATTTTATTCTTAATGGAATGTTAAGCTCGAAGTCACTTTCAAATTAAATTATCAAAGTGTCATATCAAAATTTACAATAGAAATTTCATAAACAATCTCTGAAATTATGAAACAAAATATTAAAATATTTACATTTGCAACAACACAAAATTTAAACATTTTTTAGTCAAATATAAATTCAAAACAAATTGCTGGAATATTTGAGGTTTACTAAAGTATTCTTTCTGCCGAAAAATAATTTCAAGGATTGGTTCGAATAATTAGTTGGTTTTTATATATATATATATATATATATATATATATATATATATATATATATATAATATATATAATATAATATATATATATATATATATATATAATAATATTATATATATATAAATATATTATACCGTTATATATATATATATTATATATATATATATATATATATTAATAATTATATATATACTAGAGAATATATAAAATAAGAAAAGATACATTGCTAAATCTAGAAAATTCTACGTGTAAAGAAAATATATTTATTTATATAATATATATATATATATATATATATAATATATATATATATATATATATATTATATATATTATATAATATATATTATATATATATAATATTAATATAATATATATATGATACTATATATATATATATATATATATATTATATATATATATATATTATATATATATATATATATATATATAATAATATAATTATAATATATATATATATATAATATATATTAGTTTTTTTCCGTTAAAGCCCCCACATTGATATATCGATTATTTCAATAAACTATATTGATCCCTTTAATTCTTATTTTAACAATATAATATTTTTTTTTTAAAAAATGTTGAAGTCCAGTAGCAAGATTCATCACCGTTCTTTATAATTTTTATATTTTTTAAATTTATTTTATTTTCAAAACAAATTATAATAAAATGGAAATTAAAATATTTATGCATTCATTCTTTCATTGCTGGGGAGCCTACAATGATATTTCAAAAATCAAAAAAAATGAATTTTAAACATTTAAGTGTGAATCATGCAGAAAATTTTGTAAATCCTAATAATGGTTTCAGTTATTATTCTTTTTTTTAGTTTTTAGGTTATGTGATGTTAGGTTCAGGCTTAGGTTAGGTTAGGTTAGGTTCTAGGTTAGGTTAGGTTACGTTAGGTTTAGGTTAGTTAGTTAGTTACCTAACCTAACCTAACCACCTAACCTAACCTAACCTAACCTAACCTAACCTAACCTAACCTAACCTAACCTAACCTAACCTAACTTAAATCATCCTAACCTAACCTAACCTAAGCCTAACCTAACTTAACCTAAACCAAATGTTGAAACCTAACCCAAACCTCTCATAACTACCCAACCCACTAAAACCTAATCCCAACATCCACACCTAAATCACTCAGGATCATTACCTAACCTACCAAACCAACCTAACCTAACCTAACTACCTAACCTAACCTAACCTAACCTAACCTAACCTAACCCTAACCCTTTAAATTTCAAATGTAATTTAAGAAAAAGTATTTTAATAGTCCTAAAATTGTAAAGTGAAAATTTAAAGAAAAAACTAATTTTAGGAGTTCATTATTTCTTTATAAAACAGTTTTCAACAATATTTAAATTTGTTTGTAAATCAAAAATTTTAAAAAGTATAAAAATATAAAAGAAAAAATAAAATGAAAATGAAATTCAATTTTATTAAAAAAAATTATTATATTATAAATAAAATAGTAATCGATAGTTTAATAAAATAATCGATATATCGATGTAGGAAGGCTTTAACGGAAAAGATCTATATATATATTATTATATCTAGCTGGATATATATATATATATATATATATATATATATATATAGTATATATATATATATATATATAATATATATATATAATATATATTATATAATATATATATATAATATATTATTATATATATATATATATATACCTAATATATATAATATATAGATATATATATTATATATATATATATATAATATATATACTATATAATAATATATAATATATATATAAATAATATATATATATATATATGTACAGAGCCCTCTTAAACCACTAGGCAAATAGGGCAATGCCTAGGGCAGGCCCCAGAATATAGGGCGGCCCAGGTGGCAGTCAGCAACGTGGGCAGGACAACAAAGGCAAAAAAAACGAAAACTATTAAATATTATAATATATATATAAGATTATATATATAATATATATATTATATATAATATATATATATATATTAAAGTTGTCACCACACACACGTGGCAAAAGAAACTACTATCAAGGAGAGTGTTGCACGTCTCAGAAGTTCACACTATAACGCAAATTACGCAGATAGCACAGACGCAAGACTTTTGAAGTGAGGGAGATTAAAATCAGCAGGAAACACAGAAGATGAAGAGAAATCCACAGAAAACCATGTGGCAGAAAAGAAGGAAGCACCGCAGCAACTAGCCTTGAGTTACCAATATCCACACATAATTCGTGCGCAGACACAGCACCCGTTGTGCTACGAGGGCGTCGTCAAGGTGGTGGTACGCGAGTGGTAACTTCCCTCGAACACCTGCCGCTGCGGTTATACCTAATATGAAAAGAGATGAAACAACTACATCGCGCTGCAAAATAGAAAGGAAACAGAGAAGTGGAAAGTACGGAAACAGTTTATAAGTCTTTTGGGCTTTGACTCGACCCTGTCCAAAACCGGGTGAGACCAGACGCCCCCCCAGATATGAAAGCAGTACTCCATACAAGGGCGGATGAGGCCTTGATATATCTGGAGTAACTGAGAAGAGAACAAAAAAGTCTCGCCAGTTCAACGAACTCCCTAGTTCTTTGTGAGGCCGCACCTAGCAACCGTGGTGATGTGAGGTTTCCAAAAAAATTTGTTGATGTTCAGGCCAATGACTGTTTATATTGTAACCAGGATGACGAGAGAAACCCGTCGGAAAGAGATAGGAAAGTTGTAAGGTGTTTTAGAGAGGGAGATT
>JABUQX010016286.1:0-22500 GCA_015478945.1 Trachelipus rathkii | reverse complement strand
TAAATCAGTTTCCTGGGTTCAGTCACTCAACGTACTTTTTCAACCGAAGAGACTAGTATTATATCTTCCTATAACACTCGAAAAATAAAAAATTCCTCATAGTAGTTCATTAACACAGTCTCTTTATCCACACCTTTACTTTATATTAAGGGTTTTATACTGCTTTATCCTCCAATCTTCGAGGAACACCATACCCTCCATAAACGCTTTGTCTTTGCATATATTTCCAAATCCATTCAATCACCATCTCGCCAGTAATTCCATCTGTGCCTGCAGATTTATTATTCTTCAAGTTTCTCACTCTACCCATTACCTCCTTCCTACTAACTACCTCATCCTCAAAATGTCCTAGATTCTCTCTCTTTATTACCACACCATCAAAAGCACCACACCATTCAATATGTTACCTCACAATTACTGCCAATGTTGATTGCACATTTTCAGAAGTGTTCCATAATACCACCACTCTTCTTAGATCCATTTCATTCCGTTATTGATGCACCATCCCTATTGCATCATTACTATGCATAATCTCCCCTTACTCTCCATTCGTTAGTTTCGCTGCTTCCTTCCTACTCTCTCACTTCCTCATTCCTTGTAAAACTCCCCATACTGAAAGAATTCTGCGTTCATAACTGATCATTCAGGTAATCTCAATCTCTTCCTCCTCCTACTTCTTTTCCCCTTAAATATTCAGTATATATTTGAAAACTCAAAATGTTCTTTGATGACCTTCATTCATTTGCTCTTTTAAACATATTCAACTCACGCCCTCTTCTCTTTTTCACTTTTTAACCGCCTTTGCACACTCATCCTTCATCCTACTATCCACTCTGTTGAGATTCCTTTTACTTCCTGCTTTCTGTCATATCTCATACAATATTCTCCACACATCGAAAATTTAACTTGTGATATTGTTTCAGCTATTGTCTATGTGCATGTTCGATTGATTTATTGCAAAATTGAACTTTAATAATTTTCCTTCTAATTGCTGCATGTTCATTTTAATTTTCTCACTATAATTCATTACCCACTTCCTTCCTCTTCCTCATAGTACCCACTATCTTTACTTTACAAATAAAACAAACATAATGATCCAATTAGAAATCCCATCCCCAGCTCCACCTCACTCACTGATTATAACTCTATTCACATACACCTCAACATTCTCCATTCTTCACCAACACAAAATCAGTCTTACATACTTTTCCCTTCGATACCTCTCTTTTACTTACACCAACTCTATTAATGTTTGAAAAAAAAGTGTTACTTACACACATTACTTCTTCTCATCACAGAAATAATTAATCACCCTTACCTACCATACTCATTTTTCTTCCGTCACCCCCAAATTTACCTGTTATGCTCCAATCCTTTTTATCACCTATCAACATTACTTTAAGATCGCCTCAACACAATTCAATCTGGAAGACTTCTACTCACTTTCATCTAAACAACATCACTCTCAGATTTACCATATGTTAAAACCACACATACCTTGACCTTTTCAAAGTTAAATTTACCCGACTCCAAATTCTAAAGTATCATTTAATATATTTAATAATATATTATTATATATAATATATATATAATATATATAATATATATATATATAAATTATATATATTAATATATATATTAATTATATATTAATATATATATATATATATTATATTATATATAATATATATATAATATATATATATATAATACATAATAATATATAAATATATTAATATAAATATATTAATAATATAATATCATACATTTATATATAATTATATATATTAATATATATTATTAATATTATATTTAATAATATATTAGGACTAACTAAATTTTAGTTATAGTTGTGGATTATAGGTGTTATGATATATATTATATCTTATATTAGGTGTTCACCGTGGACCTGTTAGTGCAGAGTTGTTGGAAAACAAGCTTCCTAGGTACTTGCCTTTGTCGGACTGATGTGACCTTGGTTGAACACTGCCGCGCATCGATAGTGCTGTTCTAACATAATGGGGTCATTGGCGTAAGTAATATCATTCTTATAGATGTGTTTTTATTAACTAAATAAAATATGAGCTTTGTTCTCTAGTCAGAGACTTTTGTTTTATTATCTAGTAGAATCGTATGATGAGCTTTTAGTAATAAAAAAAAATTTTAAAGTTGGGGCCAGTAGGAAAACAGGTTGGTGGGGTAGTGAATTTTTTTGATACTTTCGGTTTACGCTATGTAAGACCTAGAGAGATCTGTCTAATTGCGTTAGGTGTTGTATATAACAATAAAAAGATATAAAATAAATTTTGAAATTAATTAAAAAATATATAAACTAAGAGCTTATACTATTAATATAAAAAATACTTTAGAAATTTAAACATAAATTTTCTATTTTGAAAGTGTTATAGGTAAAATCTTTAAAATAATTAAAGAAAAACTATTTATAGTGTCCTATTTTTTTTTTTTATATATGATAATTTTTGGCTTTTATTAATAAAATATCAACTCTCTTGAGAATCTCTCTAAATTATACAGCTACTGAAATTATCTATATTTTGCCATGGTAAAATATTGTAATCATTCAAGACGCCACACGTGCGCAATAAAAACTTCCATAAACTTCACTTCCCATCACAATCGAAAATTTAACATGCAACTATGTTAATGTATATATTGTGGAACCGACTTTTCATGTAATATTAGTCTATTTATATTACTTTCCCATCTCTAAATTTAGTACTAATCATGGATTTACTACCCTTATGTAATCTCAATTTTTGCTTTGTTTCTAGACATACTTCTCAACACCTCAGATAGCCAGAGCTAACACATAACACTAGTAGAATTGAGAATATTATTAGAAAAATAATATACTTTTCAATAATTAATCTTTTAATTGATGCAGAAATTGCAAGAAAGTCTTATAATTTCTTAGATATCAATATAATAAATTAATTTTATTAATTTATTATATAAATTTTATAATATATAATATTATTAAATATAAATAATTATATATAATATATTAATTAAAAAAAATATAATAATATAGATTAAATATATATTATATATATAGTTAAAAAATAAATTATTTTATTAAATAATATATTTATATTTATAATATAATAATATATAAATAAATTATATATAATCATATTTATTTCAATATATAATAATTAAATAAATGATTTTTATATTATTCTGGAAACTCGATCCATTATGTCATTCGGCTTATTCGAATATATAATATCTTCAAATATGAGGAAATTAAGAGAACTAAAAATAAAAAATGGTAATTTTGGAGTTTCCTTTTTCAGTTTGGAAAAGTCCACATCACGGAAAGATGCGCCAAAAAACTTGAAATATTCGGTTTCAAAACGTCTTACAGAGGAAACTTCTTCATAAAAGTAACTTCACCATTTTTAATCTCAGCTGTATTAAATATCAATCCTCGCCCCTCCGAAAAAAAATCATCCCGACACCTCACAATTTTATTTTAAAGTGCGTCTCTAAACATAAAACTTAAAATTTTTGCATTGAAACCTAATATTTTGTTCTCTACTGTTCTCTTTTGCTTCTTGTACTCAACTCTCTCCAATGCAAGACGTTCATCTGGCGTTATCGATAATTAGAAACGAATTCTGCAATTCTCTCAGATAATGTCTCTCTTCAATCACTATTTTTTTTTAATACAGCCGTCAACTGGAATGAAGCCGTTATCGAGTTTTGCACTTTATCTTACATGATTTGGCAAAAAAAATCAATCAGGTTTAGGTCAGGACTGTTTCCCGACCAGTCCAGCACCTGTACATGGTTATCAGCTATCCATTTCATAACCAATTTTGACTTATGGTAAAATGCAGAGTCTTGTTGAAAAATGCTTGTTCCTTGAATTTGCATGAAGTTGAACAGATGGTCTTGTAGTACGTTCATATACCGAATTCTCTTCATGGTCGTGTTTTGAGGTAAAAAGAACAACACTCCTCGTCCTTTGACCGAGAAACAACCCCAAATCATGACTCCAGGAGGTTATTTTACAGTATTTTGGCGTAAAATGTGGATTGAATCTGTTGCTTAGTCTTGAACACGGTGCAGTCAACGGACAGCTGGAGAAGGTAGTAAATTTAGATTCATCACTAGGCATTACTTTCTCCCACTCAACCGCTCCCACTCGGCTCCCCAAGATGGAAAATCAAGATCATTGTGAAACCTATTTTGAATAGTTTGGGATGGAGACGTCTGAAAGCAGAGAAGGATTCTCAAACTTTAATTGACGTGCAGAGTTTGAAGGATTATTCTGTATACACACAATACATATTAAAACCTTATCAATGCTTTTAGTATCTCTTCCCCTCACGCCTCACGACTCACGACTACCCGGAAGATACTAATTTGTATTTCAAAATACATAAACTTCTACTAAATTAAAAACATTTTCAAACAGAAAAAAAAGAAAATAAAAATCGAGATGAAAGTCAAAAAATTTTAAAATTTTAAAATTCGAGTATATTTTGCATAAAATTTTCGAGGTGTCGCGATGATTTTTCCTGGCAATATATATATAATATTATAGCTATATTTATATATAATATATATATATATATATATATTATATCACTATAATATATATATATAATATATATTATATTATATAATATTAATATATAAATAATTAATATATATATATTAATATATATATATATATATATATAGTATATATTTCTTAAATTTATAATTCTATTCGAAATATATTGTGACGTCATTCTTAAATTTGGGAAGCTGAAAAAGAAAGAAAAGCATTTTTAATATATAGTAATATAATTATATTATAATATAATATATAATATATTATAACAAATATTATATATAATATTTATATCTAATAATATTAGATAATATAGCCTATATATATATATATATATAATATATACATATTATACAATATATATATATAATATATATATATATATATTATATATATCATTAATATATATATATATATACTTACATTTTTTAAAAGATTATTGTTATTATTATTAATGAGCTAGTGCTATACTATGAAATTAATTTTAATATATAATATATATATATTATATATATATTCAATATATTAATAGTATATATAATATATATATATATATATATATATAAATATATATAATAATATTAAATATAATATTATATATATATATATATATATATATATATTATTATGATATATGGAATTCTATACAGAGGTGGACTTTGTTTATGTTATTCATAGTTTAGGTATGTTAGGTTAGGTTAGGTTAGAGTTTGAAGTATAGCGTTTCTTAACCCCTCATTTGTAACTCTTTACCCTAACTCTATGAAATTACGTTACTTTTAATCGATTTCTGTTGCCATTGGAAGTTCCAAACCTTTGCTTATTCAACAATAACCCATATATATATATATTTATAATACTTTATAATTATATATATATATAACTACATATATAATAATATACCTCACTTTATCTATTATAATTCATCTTCAAGATTGTATACTAAGTCTAAAATCATGTATCATCACTCATACAATATATATATAATAGTATATATATATTAATATATATATTTCAGGGAAAGGGATATTACCATTGGCTTGAGAAGAGGAAATAGATGAATAAATTTTCATCCGGAATTATTTTAAAATAAAATATAAAAAAAAAAATTTAGACTTGAGAAACTTATAAATGGAAAATATTTAATGATGATGTTCTATTGCTACTTTTTCCGCCTCACTTTTCCAATTTGGTATGGAGTGCCATTCCGGCACAAGTGTCAAACTTCTCATACAGTTACTCTCTGTTTATGCATTTTGGCAGCAATTTTTTTCAACCTTGTTATGCCTTGTGAGTAACCACAGATATTTTTAGTGATCTAATGTCTTTGTTTGATTAGGTATAATGCCTATAATATAGAAGGCATTAGGCGTTTTACAGAATCAAGGAAATTAGTTTTCTCTAGAACCTGACGAACAAAATATCACTCTGTTACTTTTGAAAACTCCAATGGTTTGGACCAGCTGTTCTTGACCTGTGGTCAGCGACCCCTACAAGGGAATCGCGGTCTTCAAAGGGGTCAGCGAAAGCTTGAAGAAATGTTTTCTTTTGTAGTTAAAATAGAAAGAAAAAATAAACGAATGGAAAAAAACATAAAGTGAAAGGAAACATAGAAAAAGATATCTTAATTTCCTTTGCTCGTTTGTATATATATAAAAAAGAATTTTTTTTTCCAATAAAATTTTTATTTTTGAGATTTCAACCCCTATCAAAAATAATAAATAATAAGCATAATTGAATCTTTTACGTATTTATGTATTCATGTGAAATTTCTGTCTCTATAACAGTTAAAACCTTATAGAGACTTCAAAAGAAACTTTAAAAAAAACATTTGATACAATAAATGATATATTTATCTATGAATTTAAAGAATCTTCCTCGGAGTCTCTATAATACCAAATTCTCAGTACTTAGTTACATTATTTAATATTAACTCGCCCATATATATACAAATAACTATCCTTTCAACGCTATTATAAATATCTTTAGTTAAAATGTCAGTAAGGTCTAATTTATATATAAATTTAATGTATATTTTTTCAAGTTTTTTTCTGTGGATGATAAGATTATCTAATATATATAAAGTTGTCCATAATTAGACGTTCTAAATATTTTGCTTTAAAAAAATGTACAAAATGAAAACGCCTTTAATGTATATTGACTAAATCGAGAAGAAAATATATTTTGAAATAAATTATTAAATAAATTGGCATATACTATATTAAGTGATTTTTAAAGAAAAAGTATTACTTATATTAACACACTATATACCTCTTACTTCTCTACAATAATATCTAATATCTAACTCCATTTACTACATATTTCATCATTTCTCCCTCGAACTACCCTCTACCAAAATAAGCCACCTGTTATATATATAAATATCCCTTTTACATTAACGTATATACTAATCAAATATACAATTTATTTAAGCGTAGTCATACTGCTCACAACATACAATTCTCAGATCTGAAGCTTCTAATATCTGCTTACTCTTATATACTTAAATAAATCATATCATTATATAAGATTATATCATGTAATATTCCTCATAGAAAGGATGAGTTAGGTTTATTATCCATAGCGATTTCATTTAAGACCCATTACCTACATAATAAATTTAGTTAAAACTTTCGACATATAATGTTTCACAACAAAATCACAATACCATTGTACCAACCTCTTTGTCCACTCTTAAACTTTAACTCCAATTACAAGAGTAGTAAAGAGATTAATAAATATTAAAATTATATAAAATAATACTAATAATAATAAATACATAAATAAAATTATCACAGTGAAAATTTCTTAATTAAAAAGGCTATGGTAAGACAAAAGTTACCAAATCAATAACAGTATTAAAAAAAAAATAGTTAAATATAAGATTAATTGAGAATAAATATAATTGCAAACTCTCAACATTTTGACTACAATTCGTGCAAATTAAATCCTTAATACCCTCACAACACTATCTTAAGACAATTACATTAACATATACACAACTATACGTCTTTCTAAATTTTTCTATTCCTGAGTGTATTCCTATAGACTCAGGTTATACATGTGTCAAGGTGCACCCGCAGGTCAGCGCTCAATATCATATATGTGTGGTTTGCCTAAAATTCATAAATGTAACATTCCTCTTAGACCAATTCTATCCTATCTATAAACTATCCTCCTTATAAACTTTATTCTCACTCAAATTCTCTTACACATTTATAGAAACAATATCTTACAATCTATAGAAACCTTTAACATGTAAGACACTTTCCAGTTTTCTGATTTTATTTCTTCATTTAGCATGGAAGAAAGCATCATGGTGAGCCTTGATGTGGAGTTACTATTCACAAACATCCCTGTTAAAGAGCCCCGAAACATCATTATTAACTGACTTTTTCCATCAATTGGACATAGAATTAATAATATTAATAAAGGTCAATTCTGGAAGATCTTCTAGCTTGCTACAGATGGTGCACTTTTCTTTTTAATGACCAATTTTACAAATAGATAGATAGCTCGCCACTTGGGTCCACGTTTGCTAATGCATTCTTTTGCTACCACGAGAGATCTTGGGTAGAAAATTGCCCCTCGACTTCAAACCACTTTAATACAAAAGTATGACGACAATTATTTTTTAATTTTTAGAGAACAAATCAGATCAACGATTTTTAGTTTACCTCAATTCTCAACATCAAAATATTAAATTTAGTATGAAAATGAAAAATAACTAGTTACCCTTTTCAGACTTCAGAATATACCACACTTTGAGTGGGTTTTCTATTTTCATTCATAGAAAGCCTACCACAACCATGCTTGTTACTTATTTGTTTAGCTCCCTTCCTCTCAAAACTAAGTTCCTGTATTTTTCTTGCCGAATTTTTAGAGCTTATAAGCTTTCTTCATCTTGGTTGGATTTTCATAAGGATGTAGTATTTTTAACTTAGTTTTCTAAATTCAATCCATTACTTAAACAGTTCCTTCATAAACCTATTAACAATTTTTAGATTATCTTTTTCGACCCAAACATGGAACCATAGATTCATCAATACAGAAAATATATTAAAAACTTCCATATTTTGGGCCTAATACCATAATTTTATTATGGTTCGATTCTGCTAATGCCTCAATGATCAATAAAAGTACGGAGGTATCCGTTATGAAAGCTTTTCCATCTTATAAATTCATTTTTATACCAATTAATGACTAAAATGGAAAAAAAAACTTTTCCAGAATAAAGGATTTGATACCGGTTGGTTTGAGGTCCTCTGTTGTCTATTCCTATTCTTGTGCATACTATCAAGCCCATTATGTAGGCTAGACTGGCCTGCAGTTACAGCTGAGAATTCTAAACATCTGGGTCTTTCCTATAAGGCAAACCGACCATTAACTACTCAGGAAGGTTCGATTATTAGGGTTCATTTTATCGAAAAAGGTCAATATTTCAAAATAAAATTTTAAAGTAATATCCCCTGCTTCCGATTTGTTAGAGCGGAGGGTGCTCGAGAGCTTACACACTCAAAATCAGTGGAGGTTCATGCATAAGCAATGCGGAACTACAGCATTCCCTATTTTTACTGGATATTATTGATAACATTCAATATAATGAATCGTTATTTTCTTAAATTCTTTCCTTATACCTGCATATTATATAATCTTTAAGTCTAATGTCAGTTGCCATCCCCTAGTTCATGAAAAAATGTAAAAAATTCTTGTATGGAACTGTGCGCTTCACAGTTCCAAAGACGCAGTGTTTGGCTGTTGTGCGCATGCTCACACCTCCAATATAAAGAAATTGTACGCTAGGTAGATAAAGCACTGTCGCTCACGCAGTGCCGATCCTGTTATGCAAGTGTAAGATAATGTTTCCTTTTGACTCAGCGTGTGTTGTGCTTAAAAACCGTGTTATATATATATATATATATATATATATATATATATATATATATATATATATATATATATATATATATATATATATATATATATATATATATATATATATATAGTAGAGAGAGAGAGAGAGAGAGAGAGAGAGAGAGAGAGAGATTTCAAAAATTGGTAATCCGAAGTAACAAAGAAGAAACGAGAGATTTTTCTAATCTTAGTATTTTGGTTTTACCGTCTTTATTACTTCGCTTTGTTGTTTTACGCTTTTAATGTTTTAATTAAACAACATGGGTTTAGTTATTTAGTTCATAGTTTTAATTTAATCTATTAGTAAGTAAAATAATTTTTCAGTTAGGATTTTATCAAGTTTATATATAAAGGTTTTTTTTTTTAAATGTTTGTTTCGTTTTTGCACAGTATTAATAAATCAACGGGTAAAAATGTTCTGAAACAGCACCCCCACTAAGTTTAGCCACGAGCCGCGTTGTTTAAAATATTAAATCAGAACTTAACTCTGCTGGATTTTCAATTGTTTTCTTTTTTTTTCTCTCTTATAATTTTCAGTGTAATTATTACTATTATGTTCTGTATTTAATTTTCATTGCTATTATAATTTTAGCACCAATGAATTAATTATTTTATTTTACTCTGTTTTATCCACTTTGCTCTGTTTTAAATCTCTCTCTCTCTCTCTCTCTCTCTCTCTCTCTCTCTCTCTCTCTCTCTCTCTCTCTCTCTCTCTCTCTCTCTCTCTCTCTTCTCTCTCTCTCTCTCTCTCTCTCTCTCTCTCTCTCTCTCTCTCTCTCTCTCTCTCTCTCTCTCTCTCTCTCTCTCTCTCTCTCTCTCTCTCTCTCTCTCTCTCTCTCTCTCTCTCTCTCTCTCTCTCTCTCTCTCTCTCTCTCCTCAATATTTAATTACACAACCAACTAAATTCTTGAGACTTTAGCATATATAAACGGTGTTTTTGTTGCCAATTTATATTCATTCTAAGACTGACATTAAAACAGGTAATGTTATTACTGTTTTAACTATATTAATGCATTTTTTGGATAATTTGTAATTTTTTAAAATTTATTTTATTGTGTATAGATTATTGACTTAGTAAATGTTGTCTTTCCATAGTCTTTATAAAAAAAGAATTGTGACAATTTTTATTAGCTTATTATTATTATTATTTAATAATTTCTATTGTTTTAATTTTTTAATTAATATTTTATATTTTATACTTTTATTAATTTACAAATGGTTTTTAAAAAAATTCACTGATAATTTTAATTTATTTTTTTTATTATTATATAATTAATTTTTAATCTTTATAACTGTTTAGGTAGTATATTATTTTATTCCTGAAGTTTTAATTTTTTTTTTTAGCTGATGATGGGTTTTGTATGACCCGAAACGTTTTGATAATTAAATGATGTAAGTTTTTATCCTTCTTCCTGTTCCTTAAAACAAGATTCCCCAAGAATATATATATATATATATATAGGCGGTTAGTGTGGTTATATATATATTTATTTATTTATATATATTTTATTATTAGATACAATATATATATATATATATATATATATATATATATATATATATATATATATATATATATATATATATATATATATATATTTTATATTATATATATGTATAAATAGTATATATATGTTGTTATATATATATATGCTATGTATATATATATATAAGAAAGAAATATATATATACATATATATAGTTACATATACAGCATTTCATATATATATATATTTATATATATATTTATATATGTTATTATATGTATATACATGCTATATGGATATATATATGATATATAAGAAAGTAGTAAAGATAGTTAAGATAGATACATATATATATATATATGTTATATATAGATAAATATATATATATATACTTATTAAATGGTCGCTAGATATTTTTTTAAATTTCATAAATATTTCTTTAATTTGATTGCCGAGTAACAAAAGTTTTAAAATAGACTTTTCTTTGTTGTTTTCAAATCAAGTGTATTTATACTCATAAGAACACAGAAACTGTGGTGGGCAAGTTGCATTTCCCGTCCAAGGAAATCTTTGATGACCTAAAAATGCTCTATCCATTGACATAATCGTTTTATAAGAAACAGGTTCTACTTCATATGCTTGATAACGTTTCAAACTTGTGAGGTTGAGAATTCTATTTCTTGAAAGAAACTTTCTAAAGAGAAGAAATTTTCTTCGGTTAAAGGCGATGCTCCTCATATACGGGATTCAAGAAAAATTAAAGTTCTTCCTAATTTAATTGACTTGAAAATATCGTAGGAATCGTAAAAATCATTTCGCCTAAAAAAGATTTGCATTTCCAGGAAGAATCTCACTTTGACTCTCTCACGATAACGTATAACATATTTTATTTGTAATATGAAAAATTCTAACGTAAATCCCAACATAAATTCTGAATTTTATCTTATGGATTTCAGTGATATTTACAAAAAATAAAAAATTAAAATACTTTTGGTATTTAAATTCTTTGTAAAACTTTTCAATATCCTAAATTGAAAATAAAAAACAAAAAAATATATAAATTTCATAAATGTTTTGTATTCTTGAAAATTTGTAATTTCCTTTAATTTTTTTATTTTTATTTATTTTGTGATTACTCTGCCAAATATTGGCGCCTACGAAAATTATTGAAAAAACTAAAAAGACTTTTTATTTTATATAATTCTTATTTGAAATAAAGATACAAATATATTTTTGTAAACACCTAAATAGACTTTTATTATAGACTTTTATTATAGGTTTTTATTATAGACTTTTATTACAGACTTTTATTTCTTACCAGAAATGTTTTAGGTTATGGATAATGTTCATTTAATTATAGAGGAAAAAATTGAATTCCTTCATCTATAGTAACTGTGTGAAAGTAAATTTTGAAAATATATAGTTTATAACGAGTGGTTCCGTCCCCTCTTTGTCTTTGAGACAGGTATGTAAGTGAACAGTCAATAGTAGTATGCCGCACGACCTTGTCTAGATATATATATATATATATATATATATATATATATATATATTATGAGAGAGTTATACATATATATATACATAAATGTTGGTTAATATATATATATATATGTATACAGAATATATGTATATATATATGAAGTGGAGTACTGCCTGGTTAGGTTGATAAACAACAATGGAATATATACAATATATGGATGTCGAGTACAAATCGGCAATAATTGTTAGCGAAAAATTCACAAAGACGAAATGCTCTAACCCTATATGCAGACCATCCACCTCTACAAATGTCTTAAATGTGTCATCCAGTAAATCACCAATAAAATAATAGATGATTACTGGTTATAAGTAATAAAAGGGTCATTAAACACTGTCATAAATGTGTAAAGAGTGATGGCTGAATGGTTTTATGATATTTACTTTGTAAACACGGATGATATTTTTCATTGCCAGGATTGAGAGAAAGAGAAAATAGAAATGAATATTGGGAGAAAGAGAAAATAGAAATCAATATAGTCAAACGTTTAGTGGAATAATAAGTCCGGAGACAAGTTGTTGAGCGAGAGATGAATTGAACGAAGGAGTTGTTAGAATTATAAGAATATGACAAGAAGAATGATGCTTATCAACTTTGTATAAAATCAATGTTGTTGAATCGGAATCGGTAGATGGTGTCGTCTAATCGGTAAGTTTTTGTGAATAGGAATTTAAATCGGGTTGGCAACTCTACTCAGAATCTGAATAAAAACAGGAGTTTGGTTTGAAAACCTTTCCGGAATCGAAGTTAGACTTTAAACTCTCATGATTTTAAAAGTAGCTGGAATCAGAATCGTATAAATTTCAATTGAAATCGGACTCAGAATTTTATAATAATTGGTATTCTAAAACAAAGTCCGATTATCTTTCAACCGATTCCAGAGCTGTGGATAATATCGAGGAAATCCCATTTAGGAAAAAGGTCATTGTGGTCCTGCGGACATAATTTCAAATCAAAATAATGAAACTAAAAATAAATATATTGAAATTATAAAATAATAATAATAATAATAATAATAATAATAATAATAATAATAATAATAATAATAATAATAATAATAATAATAATAATAATAATAATAATAATAATAATAATAATAATAATAATAGAATTATATAGAGACACATTGTGTGAGAATCTAGTTTGAATTAATTAAGAAAAGAAAAAAGTCGGAGATTAGAATAGATCAGAAAAACGAAATTTGTGGTAAGGGATCTCTAAATGCTTTTCAATTGAGGTCATAGGTCTGAACTAAGGTCATAGGGTTCAACTGAGGTCAAAGAGTTGCAATAGAAATTTGTAGTTGAAAAACAAATGTAGGTGTAAAGCACGATAGTAAAAAAGGAAGATGTTAATGTAAAGGAAAGAGATGGACAAATGTTGACATGGTTATAGACTATAGAGTATAGACTATAGAATGCTAAAGATTATAGAAAAGAGATGGTGGCAAATTATGGCACAGCTTTTATTATAAAGAACAGGAAGAAAGTATTAATTATTATTATAATATCAGGCGTTTAAAAACATTATACCTAACAAGTGATGACTTTTTTAATGTTTTAAAAACCACCTCCTTGAATAGGGCTCTGCCCGTGAGCGGTGATGATAGATGATAACTGTAAAAAAAAAAGAAAAAAAAGGTATATTATACAATTGGAATGGGAAATTAATTTTCAGAATATATATTTTTAAGCAAATTTATACATTAGTATATGCCATTATTGCTTTCTCGTCAGATTTGACCAAGGTAGAAGAGTAATTTATGCTTTCATTATTCTATATTTTTAATTAATTTAACTAAAACATTTTTATTATTATCACAAAAGAATAAAATTAGATATTCAAACTAATAATAATGATATATATATATATAGATATATATATATATATAGTTAAGAAAGAGTATAGTTATATATATATATATATATATATATATATATATATATATATATATATATATATATATATATATATATATATATATATATATAAATATAAATTACCACTTTAACGCAGATATTATATTATGAGTGTATTTAACCCTTGACGTAACAAAGTATACAAGATATATATGCACGAATGGACTATGGAGTGTACATAGTTAAAAACTTGAAAGTTAAACTAGAAGTTTTATTCGGAAACTCTAAAACTAACTATATAAAATAACAGGGAAGCTTTTTGGGTGTAAACAATATTATATTTATTTTTAAATTAGATTTAGTGAGCTTTCACCCATAAGCTAGCACTTGGGCCTCCTTCAGGTTAAAAAGACAAGAGAGAGAACTGTCACCACGGCAGGAGAGAATAATAAAATGAAAAGATTTTATTTTTATTATATTACATATTGGGAGTTTTTTCACAAAAGTCCTTAATAGTTTTTGTTTAAAGTATATTTAGTAGAAAGTTAGATTAGGATGGCATTGGTTATATAGTCCAATTTATATTCGCCTGGATTCAAGGAGAATTTTTCTTATAAATATATACGGATCTGGTATCAATTTTTTTTGTGTTTGATTTGAATGTTTTAAGATGCTTGTGTGTTTGGGGTTTATTCTGTGGTTTGTTTGGGTTCGATGGTGAGTGAGGGATGAGTTTAATAGTAAAAATCTCCCCCACTCATATCAAAAACACCCCCGACTTTATACAAAAATCACAACTTATCGATCCCGTAACCCATTAAGTTGTCAGTATTTGATAAACGCATTGTCATTCTAGACCACACGGACTACATAGAAAAATGCAATCTACTCCTCAATGATCCAAACACATACACCCCCTCACACGAAACCCCCAAAAAAACTCACTGGACAATTTTAACAAAACCTTAAAACAAATAACAAATGATCACCCTGAAATTCACAAACAAAACAAGGCCTATATGACTAATCTCTCTTACTTTTATGGTGTCCCAAAAATACACAAAAACAATACCCCCCTACGTCCAATAATCTCTAACACAAACTGTAATACATATAAGCTCTCCTCATTCCTCTCAAAAACCCCTTACACCTTTAATAGGAAAAATCTCCCCCACTCATATCAAAAACACCCCTGACTTTATACAAAAAACACAACTTATCGATCCCGTAACCCATCAATTTCTCAGCTTCGATGTCGTCTCCCTCTTTACCTCCGTCCCCGTTCCCTACACCCTCGACCTCTTGGAAAACTCCCTCACCTCAAAAAATATTTCTTTAAAACCTAAATCATCTAAAATAAAGTACAACTAATACAACTAACACTCAGTCACAACTATTTCACCTTTTAACACAATATTACAAATTAAAACTCAAGGACTTCTGTATATAGTTGTATCCCCCTACTCATTAATTTTATCATGGAAATAATAAAATATTACCATATTTTATCCAACCCCCAACTTCAAAACACCACTTGGCTCCGTTATTTCGACGACATTTTCATAGCCCTCCCCCTACAAACAAATTTTCATCATATCCTTAATAATATCCACCCTAACATCAAATTCACCCACGAACCCTCAAACAACGGCACCATACCCTTCCTGGACACCCTGATAACTTGGAAAAACTCAAACCACATCACCTTTCGATTTACAGAAATCATATTTTCCATTAATTACATACACTGGTTTTCCTCCCACACAAAAATACAAAAACAGCTACACTCACAGCGCTATATCTTAGAGCACTCAGAATTTGATCACCCCAATCACCGAAACAAATACCCTCCTCTCAACTTTCATCAAATTCAAAATATCCCCCCCATTGTCAACAAAGCCTATGCAAAACAATGGAAAAGTCTTTGCTGAAAACCAACCCTAATCCAATATTAAATAAAACTTCAACCCTTCCTTCCCCACACCTACATTTTGGACTCCAGAAATCAAAAACTCCTACCCCCACCATAGTTTCTTCACCCAAACAACACCTTCTCCCTGAAAACATACTTAAAACTCCCTCGCTAAAAACCCCAAAAATTTGGCTCAATAAAAGTTACTGTGGTCATTCACAAAACAACTGTAATTCCATATACATAGGTAAAACATGCGCATTCTGACCAAAGAAGAATAACAAAGATTTAGAAGACTACAAAAAGATGTAATCAAAACTCATCCCTCACTCACCATCGAACCCAAGCAAACCACAGAATAAACCCCAAACACACAAGCATCTTAAAACATTCAAATCAAACACAAAAAAAGGAAAATTGCGTTTTGCTCGCCAGCACCTGCATTGGCGGCAGGAGGATTGGTCACATGTTCTCTTTACGGACGAGCCACGTTTCAATCTGTATAGCTCCGATAGACGGTCCAAAGTCTACAGGCGACGTAATCAGCGATTCACGGGATGCACTGTGCACCAGATACCACCCTACGGTAGTGGGTCTGTAATGGTGTTGGGAGGAATATCGTATACTGCGTGTACGGAGTTACACGTGTTCGATGGGGAGGTCCTAACAGGCCCACGATACATCACGGACATACTGGAGCCATACGTCCTACCATTTGCCCCTTACGTCGGTGGCACCTTTGTCCTCATGCAGGACGACGCCATTCCGCACGTTTCAAGGTGAGTTGCCGACTACTTCCAGACGGCCCGGATTCGAACGTTAGACTGGCCCTCCTACAGTCCGGACCTGAAGCCCATCGAGCATGTCTGGGACATACTGAAAAGGCGGCTGCGGCGGCTAGAACACCCGCCACAAAGTCTTATTGAACCGGGCCAGACGGTTGTAACCTTATGGGATGAGTTGCTACAGGACGTCATAAGGACATCATCTCCAGCATGCACTGACGTTGTGAAACTTTCATTCGGGCCAGGGGAGGCCACACAAGGTTCTGAAGGACGCAAGACGCAAGTATAGAGGCACCCAGGACACCGCTATCACCTAGCAGTATTGCTCTCTCGACATATGGGAGGTGTGCTCGATTCCACTGGGCTTCAATGACCCGTCATAACATTCCTTCCTATATGTATAACCATGTTCTTTATATTAACATATAAACTAACCCTTAATGTCGTTTCAATATTCATCTATGTTTCTTCGTTACATTAATGCGTTAATTTTGCTGAGTAATGTATATATATATATATATATATTATATATAATAGATATATGTCTATATAATAATAATATATATATTTTATTTACATTAATGCGTTAATTTTTGATATAGTATATATATATATATATAATAGCCGGCTCCTACTATTTTAAAATTATGATATTCCAACTCCAACTTTGGGTTCATCATTTTAAATATAACTGGCTCCAGCACCGTCTCCGGCTCCAACATTTTAAAATAGTCCGACTCTGGGTCCATTGTTTTAAAGTTGTCCTGCTCCGGCTTCGGCTCCAGTTCTTAGTTCTAATTTCATCTCCATTTACACATCTCGTTAATTTTTTAAGTTATAAAATTTTTAAGGTGTTATAAAAAAAAAAAAAAAGATGTTAGTGACACCTTTATTTTGACTTACAATTTAAAATTTATAAAACATTTTATAGAAATTTAAAAAATAAAAAAATAAAAAAATAAATTATAATTTACTCTCTTCCAAACTTTTAAAATAATTCGTCTTTAAACTATTTGAACATATGTAATATATATATAATTTTATTCAAAACTGTTGTTTCTTAAAAATAAAACTGCTTCAAACAAACCCTCCTTTAACAGTAAATACCCTATTCGATTTTATTATATTTTAATCTGAAAATAAGCTCTCAACACTCACTTGAGTGAGAGGCAAAGCTGTAACTGTGTAAGCAGCATCATTCAAAATTTTAGGACAAATGACTGTCTCCGTAACTGATAACATTGATTTCGGGTTGATTTTCGTTATGATATCTAATTCCTTATATAATTCTACTTTTGTATTTTTCCAGAGGATTTTTGGATTGAAGGTCTTTTATTGACATTGTCATTTTTCAATCACTTTTCTGCGTGTTCTAATTGCTACCATTGCCTTTCAACATTGACTTTTACATCTTCTTCTGATAATATACCACAATAAAGAATTCCTGAAACTGATGTACTATCTGACTCTGACCCAGATTCATGTCCAATAGTGGTATTCATATTAAGTCGTAGTTCACAAAGTGCATTGCTAGCATTCAATATCAGATCTTCAAATCCTTCAAATCTTTCAAATCCTTCTACTGGAAAAAAAAATTGGATACTATCTATAATAATTAATCATCAGAATCAATTGTTTCTTGAATGTTTCACTTAACATAGACAAAATAAATGTTTAACAATTAAAAATAGAATCAACTTTAGTCTGAGTTGAGGTTGAAGCCGTATCCTGAGTCGCTTAAGTAATTATTACGGCTATATATATATATATATACTATATATATATAATAAATATATAGTATATAGATATATAATATAATATATATATATATAATATATATATATATTATAGGATATATATATATTAGTATACTGTATACTACTATATATATATATATATATATTATATATCCTTATGTTTGGGGTGCAAGAATTTTCACAACGGTACCATCTGCGTGTGCGGTAAAAAGGCGATTAGAGAGCAGTGTATCTGGGTGTAGGTTTCGGCTACCACTTATTTATGCCTAGAAATGCTGTATGCATGGCCTCAGATGTTTCTGGTGTATGTTTGCGCATCTACCCTCAGTTCTGGGAACAGAGACAGTCTGATTATATATATATATATATATATATTATATATATATATATATATAATATATATATATATATATATTTTATATTTTTTTTATTATAATATATATATATATATTTTATATATATATAGTATATATATATTAATATTAAATTGAGCGAAATTTATATATATATATAATATATTATATATATACATAATTTATATATTTATTAATATATATATATACTATATTATATATATATATATAATATATATATATATATATATACACTTCAATTTGTAGTTTTGACAATCATATATCAATAAATTTCTTCCAGGGCGGGGACAAGTTGCAAGAAATGGCAAGATTCTTTAATTTATTCTAACTTTGATTCTTGTTGGCAATACACTTCAAAAGTTTCGGTCTTTTAAAGATAAACTTTTACTTTATTTTTTAAATTATTGATAGCTATAGTATATTAATATTTGGTGTCTTATATCTACCTTTATTATAAGAGTATTTGTAATAGTAGGCAAGAGTAGCCAATACGACTCAGTAATCCGGACGAGTCTAAAAGCACATTGGTAACGTTTAAGTTCGCCTTTCCTTGTGTTCCATGTTTTCGTCGTATTCACAGTAATTTGTTACTTTGTTCATATATATTATTTTGTTTATTTGGTGCATAAATTTACGTTTAAATAGGATTTACATTTTATTAATTAACAGTTCAAGAAATATATAAAGAAAATTTACAATATACAATTGTGATGAATCGGTTGGATTTAGTATTGATTTTCCTTAGCGAGCTATGAAGGAGCTGAAACTAGATAGAGGTAAGGAAATATATTGAGCTATATATATAATAATTATAAGTAATTTTAATACTCTTTATGCAAATTAAAACATTTAAATTATTATGTTTACTAAAAATTGCTATTATTATCATTAATTATAATTAACAACATCCCATTTTAAAACTTCGTAGACTGGATGAATTCTACGGAGAATAATTTCCTTATTACATTATTTAAATAAAAAGTTATACAATACATTCCCAATTAAGAAGCGTTTATATTTATTTAATTAAATATTTATATCTGGATTCTAGAATAATATAAAAATTCTTGTTAACAGATATTGCCGGCAAAAAAAAACAAAAAACAAAACAAATTGTTTCAAGGATCACCTTTAAAATTTGCCTTTAAAAAATACTTTCAATAAATATTATATATATATAGTATTTATAATATATATATATAATATATATATATATATATATATATATATATATATATATATATATATATATATATATATATATATATATATATATATATATATATATATATATATTTATATATTTTTAAATATATATATATATATATATATATATATATATATATATATATATGCGTGTGTGTGTGAAGGTTCTACCATAGGGGCTGTGGGGTGCAACCCTCATAAAATGGGACGAGCTTTTAATTTGAAATTTGTATAAAAAGAACGTATTAAATATAGTCCTATAGCATACATTATATTCATAGCTGAGGAGCCAGAGCCGGAACAGAAAATATTTTAGGGGTGGAACCGCAGTTGGAGGAGGAGCCGGAGCCGGAGCCGGAGCTTGTGTCGGAGAATAAAATAAAGAAATTCAAAGCGAGAGGTGTAGCCAGAACCTGGAAACTTTGTGGAGGCGGAGTCGTATATTTTGAAATGATGGAGCCGGATCCGGAGCAGGAGCCGCAATCCGAACCGGTATAAATTTTAACTGGATAAACAGCCCTGATTATATTTATATATTTAGTATGTTATCTAGCAACACGTTAAATACATGTATCTTTGCTTTTCTGTATCTACATAAATAAGACATAAACAACAGTGTGAAATTATTATTATTATTATTATTATTATTATTATTATTATTATTATTATTATTATTATTATTATTATTATTATTATTATTATTATTATTATTATTATTATTATTATTATTATTATTTTTAATTTCTTTTTCATTTTCTTTCTTTTTTCTCTCTTTTTTCATTCTTTCATTCTACTTTCTTTTCTTTTTTCTTTCTTCTTTTTCTTCTATCTTTCAATTTCAACCTTCTTTCTTTCATCTTTCTTTATTCTTTATTTATTTTTCTTCCTTTCTTCTTTTTCTTTTATTCTTTATTTCAATTTTATTCTTGTTTCTTTCTTCATTGTTTCTTATATCATTCTCCTTTCTCTCTCTTTCTTCCTTTTTTCTATATTCTTTCTTCTTTCTTCCTGTCTTCTTTTATTCTTCTTACTTTCTTCTTTCTTTTTAAAATTCTGTTATTCTGTTAAATTTGTAGCCTGATCAATATATATATATATAAACTATATATACAATATATTATATATATTATATATATATATATAATATATATAATATTTATATATAATATATATATATATATATGAGCATTTGGAGGTGTTTGACTGCTTCTTTCTTATGCATGTCTCAAAGACCTCCTCCGCTTCCACTCTCGGCTGTTACGTCTGTTTGAGGTGGCGAAGGCTGAGCTCCTTTAATCCATAATTGATCAACCACCTCTTTGTTAATTTGTTGGATGAACCGAGCTGCAAACGGACTCGACTGAAAGTGAAGGTTTTTAAACCTTGGATCCAATACAGCAGCACATAAAAGAAGTTCATTATATTCTAAATTAGAAAACTACTACGCCAAAAATTGACATATATTTGTTTTTAGAATCTCAATTTTCTCTGATTGTGGATGATCATTTTTTCAATACTTTCTCATTCAATTAATTATAGGTATTACGTATTAACAATGTAACATATTTGTACTCTGAAAGCTACTTCTCAGCAGCCTCAAAAGGTCTGAGCAGGGTAACTGCTTCCTGAATGATTTTTAATAAATAAGTTTTCGTCATTGGGAGTGTCTTGCTATGTTTTTGCGAGAGTAAAATTTGAGCAATGTGACCCGACAGCAAAATGAATCTCTCTAAACCATAAAAAGTAGAATTTCATCTAGTAGCAATATTCTGAATAGGATATAAAAAAGTTACTTCCAATTTCCCTTCTTTCATTTCTTCTGCTCTCAGATCATTCATTGCTACATTGCTATGCCTAAAATAAGTTGTTATTGCTTTTACTCTATTTTTGATATTGGAAAACTGAGACACACTGTCAATCTCTTTTCCAGCCAAGTTAACGCAATACGCTAAGCAAGAAACACGAACCATTCTAATAGCTAACAGTATTATAACAGCAGCGACGATGTTTGTTCTTGCATCCGTAGTTACAGAAGCAATCTTATCTATTGGTATATCCCACATTTGTAATATAGATTTCAAGTC
>JABUQX010016285.1:40000-45000 GCA_015478945.1 Trachelipus rathkii | reverse complement strand
ACGGCGAATAGGGTCTAGTTGGGGACAATCAATGAAGGTATGTGAACAGATTGAGGGATATGGCGGCGACAAAATTTGCATATGGGAGGAGGGTCCCGTGGCATGTGACTGTGAGTAATATTGGTGTGGCCAATACGGAAGCGTGCAGAGTATCACCTCATTAACAGGCAGCACTACGTTGGTGGGAAGAAGAGCACTCGCTCGACTTTATATTTACAGTTTAACTCCCTGCTGATCACTCGTCCAGTGCACAACAAGATCAGAAAACGCTTGTCAGGCGGATAGTTATCGAAGTTGAAGAGAGCGACCTTGTCGGAATGGCAGCCAGGAGGTACCTGGAACAGCCTTATGAAACGAAGAGATGGCATCCATTTTGGCCTCCCTACGTGCATTTCTGTTGCCAGTTACCCCACATGAGAGGGGGTCCAGTAAAAATGATTTGTTCTAACGGGAGTGGAGCGGACGAAGAAATTGTTGTACGGCGTATACCATTGTGTTTTTAGAATGGGTTTAAAACGCCTGAAACGCGCTGAGCGAATCTGGATAAATGACATAAGAGTGGTCATGGTTAAGGATTAAAGTGAAAGGACAATCATTATAGCTATTAATTCTGCCGTAAAAAGTGAAGCATGAGGGGGGATGGGAGAGGTTGCTGTCAGGAAAGACAACAGATGCCCCCACACTTGTCCTCTATTTTAAGAGCCGAATCGAAACACTGGAGTAAATTCGCGCTGTGAACGATGGAATAAGGCGAAATGATGCCTTTAACAAAGGCAGCAGGTGGCTAGATTTGGAGAGAGAGATGAAAGAATTAAAAATGTCAAGTTTCGGACTAGGTCGATATAGAGACGTAAAAGGGACTTGCGGTCAGCGCCCCAAGATTTTGAGGCGAATGACGCAACAGGTCAAGCACGCGATGAAAAGTCGTTTTGAGAGTTTAATATGGTGCGTATGTTGATCAGTCCACCTAAGTAGTCCTAAGAACTGAAGGTGAAGTAACAGGGATGGGCGAACCATATAAGGTTAGGTTCGCTGGAAGAAGGTGGCATGTTCTTCGATTCTCTTTTTCTTCCGCACCACTGAGCTGGTGGGAAAAGTAGGAAATATAGCATTGATTTATCCATTGTGAAATATTCTTAATAGCTAGTTGAAGTTGTTGTTGTTCAAGAAAAAGGCAATCTGGTGCCAAGCTATATTTAACCTGAGGTCATCAACATGAGAGAAAAATTGACCGTTTCTGGATAAATACGATGTCATTAAATCCGAGAGTAAATAGTAATACACTTAGAACACTACCCTGCGGAACGCCTTCATCCAGAGTAAAGTGACAGAATAGAAGAGCACCGAACCTTGATGGATCTATTTGACAGAGGGCATTTAATAAAGAGAGGGAGCTGCCCTCGGAACAGAGCAGATGGCATTTATGGAGAATACCAATTCTCCACGTTGTGTCAAGCTTTTTCAAGATCAAGATAGATACCTATATATATATATATATATATATATATATATATATATATATATATATATATATATAACAATATATATATATATACATATATATATATATATATATATATATATATATATATATATATATATATATATATATATATATATATATATATATACAAATATATATATATATATATATATATATACATATATATATATATATATATATATATATATATATATATATATATATATATATATATATATATATATATATATATATATATATATATATATATAAGCTTATATACTTATATGTATATATATATATATACTCTTTGGTCTTGACCTTGCCCACGATCCTCTTTATTAATTTCGGCACCGTTCGAGGTTTTCATTCTAATTTTTCCACTTTACTAAACATCACATCTCTTTTTAGGTGATCGCAATGTTCACCGCCAATAATAATAGATTTCCTTTAGTTTTTATGATACAACTTGTGGACTCGTCTACCATTTTACCATTTTGTTGTTCAGAACAACCTTGAGAAGATGCTGCAACTCCCTACATGTGTCCCTGATTTGGGGATGAACCCAGCATTCTTAATCTTATCTTAATTACCAATCCTTCTCCCTACAATGTTAAACTCTCTTTCCACCTCTAGGTTCCTCCGATCACCTTCCTTTATATCCTTTTCATTTTTTCAAGTTTTGTCTGGAAAGACACCCTCCCCTCCCCTCCCCCGCCTTTGGAAAGAGGATGTTAGCACTTAGGGGATGCTAAATGGATGAACTTTCAGTAGTACTTCTTCGATTTTCCAGAGAATTTTAGTGGGAAGGGTCTCGGAGCGAGCAGATCGCATAACCGAGGTGGTTCTCTCTAGCATGGAGGAGGAGTACATTCCATTTTCTTTCCCTTAAACTAAAACTCATAAACCTTGGTTTATCTCTGTTTTGATTCTCGTGCTCTTCGCCGCAGGGATGCTGCCTTCACGAATTATCGTTATATTTAAACCAAGATTTCATACATCTTAAATTTGATCCAGGAACAGCGCAAAATATATTCTTTGAGATACTAAAAACTTTATTATCTGTAGAAAATATCAACAATCATTCTGGTTCCTCTACCTTATACTCTTCCAGGCATTCTTCTAAATATATATATATATATATATATATATATATATATATATATATATATATATATATATATATATATATATATATATATATATATATATATATATATATATATATATATATATATATATATATATATATATATATATATATATATATATATGAACTCTTAACTTTGATCTAACCTTGATTCTTTTTCTTTTCATTTAATGAGTGAACTCATTCAGCTTGTGCTAAAGATTGGGCGTCCTCTTTCAACCATCTAACTAAATTACTATCATTTCAACTTCTGCTCCTTCTAAAGTTTTCAAATATATTCTTAGCAGGAATCATTGGAAACATCTTCTGATCCCATCTCTCCTCAGATCGCCAGAACGGGATTCTGGAAGGAAAGCTGTACTGATGATCTTCCTTCTCTTTTACTCTCGGTCATCTGCCAGAATCGATAGATTCTGGCAAGAAAAACTTTGATTTCTAAACTTTCCTCTTTCAGTCTCTATCCTCCTCCTCTCTGGTTTCCTTTCTTTTCCGGTCCGTCAATTTTTTAAATCTATTAATAGTGCTGTACCTTAGGATTCTATTCTACCCCTAACTCTTTCCCTACTTTTCATTAATTATCTTCTATCTGTCACTTCGTATTCGTCCACTTTTATGCAGAAGATTCCACCCTCCATTACTTCTATTGAGTAAGAAAACCCCACAACAGCAAATAGTTGATGCTACGGTGGTGACCTTGGAGCAATTGAATACCGATCTTCTTCATAGTCTCTAGTAGGGGAAATGAGAATTTGGTGGTTTTCGAAATCACACACTACAAACCTTCTTCTGTTCTTAATATTCTTGTATATTTTTGGTCTTTCCCTTTCTCGTATATTTCTTGGAAATCACATTGTGTGTCTCTGAAACTAAACAAGTTACCAAGAGGTTGAGTGTTTTGGGACGACTCAGAATTACTTCTACTATTCACCACCCTAGTTGCTTGCTCTACTTATGGAAGTTCTTCACCCATGTATGGAGTACGTATCGCAAATCTGGGGTGGTTCCTTACTTAACTGCTATGCTCTTTCGCACAAGTACTCCACTGGTAAAAGTCTGAAACCCCTCTTCGTTAACTTATTTTCTCCATTTCCACCGACTTATGCACTGTCAAAAGCCGCGTATCAAGTAATGTCGGCCAGTGATCTGAATAATTATATTATATATGATGAAAGGCACAATAGAATTAGGAAAATGCTGAGAAAGCTCTCTCTCTCTCTCTCTCTCTCTCTCTCTCTCTCTCTCTCTCCTCTCTCTCTCTCTCTCTCTCTCTCTCTCTCTCAAAACAATTGATTTTTAACCTCTATTCATAAATGGGAGGACATTGATGGGATGCATGATGAGTTGGACCTTCGTTCCTCATTTTGGCAACGCGTCGTGGCAGCGCGTTCAAAGGCAGCAAAAAACCTATCTCCTTTCCGACGTTTCTATTTCCCTTCGGTATTAATGTAATTACCAAAATGTTAAGCGAACTAGAATTAAAATAGGTACGGTATCTCAAATGTTTAATTAAAACTAACATTTGTTATTACTGTCTAAATTTTTGTTTCTTTAAAATATTTTAGATTTATTTAAGCTTTGCATCCAAACCCCTTCCCCGTGGATGTTCAAACTCTGACATCCGCATTAAACCTATATCCGCGGATTTAAAAAAAAATTACACCTACAATATCACTAATATATATATATATATATATATATATATATATATATATATATATATATATATATATATATATATATATATATATATACTATATATATATATATATATATATATATATATATATATATATATATATATATATATAAAAATTCTTACCCCTATTTTTTCAATCATTGATAACAGATTTATATATTATTTTATTGAAACATTAAATGTATATAAACAAATTACTGAATTGGCAGTTCACTTCCTGTTGGCACTTCCTAGCTTTCATGGCAATTTCCGCCACCCTCTTCGGGGAACTTCATTCTGTGACGATCCCCGAAAAGGGTTAACGAAATATATCTTCAGGAAGTGTCAACTAATTTGTTGCTGCCCTGTTTCAATAAAATGTAAATAAAGGAGAATTAAATTAAAAACAGTGCGTTTTTTTCACCATTAAAAATATACTACCCGTCAAAAATAACGCACCACTACGGTAAATGTCACTCGGGAACGGAAGGCTAACTCCATGAAACCACCAGCAGACGACGGGTCGCTAACTGCTATAACCACCCCGCAGAGGGAATTCATACCTGCAGTATTGCGGGCCGTCACCGCGATAAATTTAGGAAAACATAAGCCACGTAACTAGACCTGGGAGAGAGGTGAGGTGGTATGTCCGGGGTATAATCGAGCGAAGGATCATTCCCGTACGAAGCGAC
>JABUQX010016285.1:27500-32500 GCA_015478945.1 Trachelipus rathkii | reverse complement strand
ATACACCTTCCCCCCATAATATTATACACAATAAAGTCATTTTTAAACATAATATTAAATATTATTTTTAACATATTGCACTATTAAAATTGATCGTTTGAAATTCAATGGGGAATTCAACCCCATACTCGATGGACCTCAACTCCCTTCGGCTACACCCTCGTTCGAGACTATCGATGGAACATCATGAGTCTCAAAATCAAGCTAACATTTCAGGAAACCCTCCAAGAGTCCATTTTTATGCATCAATTTTTTAAAAGAAAAATATATTAAAAAAGAACTAGTCTTACAATGCTTTCTAATTTTGTATAAAAATCTACGATTCAGTTTTGCTGCTATCGTCAACATACATCAATTTAAAAAAAAAAAAAAATCTAGTACAATGACCAAATTTTATACAAATTTATGAATCAGATTTTTTTTTTTTTAATAATGGAGTAAATTATATATATATATTATATATATAATACTAATTTATATAATATACTGTATAATTATAATATAAATATATATATTAATTATATATATATAATATATATATATTATATATTATATATTATATATATATATATATATATATATATATTATATATATAATTAACTATTATATATGTTATATATTTTCAAAAATATTTATACAGTAATATGAAATATATTTTTATTTTTTATATATATTATATATATATATATATATATATATATATATATATATATATATATATATATATATATATATATATATATATATATATTATAATATTATATATTATATTATATATATATATATATATATATATATATAAAGTGCAAAAATTTGATCTTTTATTTTTTACTGCAAAAACCAGACTTTATTTTTTATTTTTTATTTATCCAAATTTTGTGAAAATTTCACAATAGGCATAAGTTAACGAGACAAACAACTTGTATTTAGGTCATTTTTGTCCTATAATAAATGGCTCGCCCAATACCAAGTCGTACCCATTTTGATTACTGGGCATTTACAATTTGTCGAAATTACTTGACAATTAAGCTAGAGATATTGGGGCAAATGAACTAAAATTATTTAAAAAGAATTTTTCATATCTGATGCTAATAAAAAGTTACATGCCCACAAATACCCAAAAACTTTAAAAAACTTTTTTTTTTTTTGAAAGTTATAAACTGTGATAACTTTTTTTTCATTAATTAATTCGATCTACGTGAAATTTTCAGAGCTTCTATGATTTGAAAAGATACGTATTTCCTCCTTAGGAAATGTTTTTGCATACCAAACGAGTTTGAAGCTGATCACGGAAAATTTTCCCGTGAACAACAAAACAGTTGGTATACAAAAATTTGTTTTAACTAAAAAAGATGTATCCACCAATTATACAAGTTCTAAGAATTTGACCTAGACCGAATGAGTAATAAAAATCATTTATGACAAAAAAAAAAAAAAAAAAAAAAAAAAAAAAATTGGTCCAAAAAATTTGGACATAGTTGGGAATTGGTGTTAGATTTTTTTTTTTTTTTTTTTCAGTTAACAAGACGGCTCACTGGCATAGCCCTAATTTCCTAATAGCATAATTTCCTCACATTGGAATCTAGGAAATAGTTCCTTCTACTCATAATTTAATTTTCAATTTAATTCGACTTAGGGATTTTTAAAGACATTCAAAACTGTTAAAAACCGTTTTTTTTTTTTTTGTGATTGAGTATATAACATGGAAAATGTTAGCGACACAGAAAATCCTCGGAAATGAACGTTTTAGGGCTTGGCAAGATGTGTATCTTGCTATTTGTATGGTCCAAAACAGATAAAAAATAAGATAATTATGTTCATAATTAATTTTTATTTATTTATTGCGAATATAGACTGTTGGATGGTTAAATTTAGACTCTTACCTCAAGTAATTTATAACTCACTATTCATTTGTTTTTATTTAGACACAGTTACAGAATCACATTTAGATAAAGTTTTTAGAACAAAAAAAAAATTTGCATTTATGATTTTTCTTCCAGTCGAAATTTTGCCTAAATCTCTTAGAGGAAATTCTTGAGAAATTTTTTCTTTGTGAAGATGAGGAGATATTGAAATTTCACCTCAGTACTAACTGGACAGATTACTAGCGGGGTAAGAAGTACTATAAACACTGCAATTTGGTACTTTTTGAGCATTATGTCTCGTCTTCGCTAAAGTCGTGCTTATTAGCTTTGTAATAAATATCCGGGCTACTGAGCAGGAGCTGGATCTAGGTGCCGGAGCAAAATATTTTCGAGTGGAACCGGAGAAGTAACAGGAGGATGACCCCAAAATTTATTTTTACTATATAATAAAAGGGATTAAGAATGGTAGTCGCATCATTTTAAAATGGGTGAGCTGGTGATGGAGCCGGGGGGAAAAAAAAATCGGCTCTCTCTCCGCAGTCCTGGTAAATATTGATTGAAATTTCACGTAAGTCTTCATGTCATCACAAACATCTTTAGGTGGAGTATTACAGATCAGTAGTTATGGGGCCATCTCACCGTGACCAGCGATTTCTCAAAAACTATTAGAGCTATCGCTTTGAAATTTTGTATACGTGGTATTGAGGTGTTAAGCTACTTACCGCCGAGTTTTCAAGTCTCCAGGATGTATATAGGGGGTACCTCCCCCCGAGAGCGAACGCAAAATATGTCGCTTACGCCGTTGTTGCAGCTTCCGAGCGAGTGAGATTAGGCCTAAACCCTCCCAATCGAACAGGTGTTCGAAGCGGCGCGGCGCGACACACACACTATTATTCATATATTATTATTATATTATATATGATATTATTATTACTTTATTATTATATTAATTATTATTACGAAGAATCGGATCCCGAGGGAATCGATTCTGAGTCGAAAAACCGATTCCTGTAAGGATATCGTTTTTTTACGGACCCTGAATTCCGGCTCCGGCTCCGGCTCCGTGGCCGATATGAATAATCGATTCTCGAAGGAATCGTTTATTGAATTCGAAAATCGATTCCTACGGGAATGCGATTTTTAGGCTCGGCTCAGGCTCAGCCTACATATATCTACATGGGTTAAGAGATATCATATCGGGTTAATTTGGTAGAAGGGGGTTCGGAGCTGCGGTGACGTAAACTCGTCGCTTAGGACGATTGTTTACGTCCCCGTGGTCCGCCTCGAAGGGGGACCCCACCCCCTTAAAAAATCCTAAATGTTCGTATAGAAGGCTGAAAGTTCGGTGAGAGCGATCCGAGTTGAAGTTCTCTAGAAAGAGTTTAGTATCGGATCGAGGAATTGCGCATCGGTGCACCGGGCTGGCTCCGGGGCGTGCCGAGTAATAACATTCGATTATAACAACAATGTTGTGTCTTTATATATTGTATGGGTCATGTTAGATTTTCTCGAAAATATAGAAGGTTTTCAGAACCATCAAGGAAAAAAATAAAAATAAATAAATAAATAAATAAATAAAAAATAAATAAATAAATAAATAAAATTAAAATTTATGCTTTTTATGTTTATAACTTACAAATTTCACGTTTACATACCCAAAACGAGTAAACAGTAAATCAAAAACCCGCCTCACCCCTTCCTGATGATCTATGAATTTCTTTGATTCAAGCCATATTTTTACTAAAAAATGTGCGTTTTACAACCCTAAAGCGTTTAAAGTCAGTGAAACTCAAACAAACCTCATCACCCCTTCTGTTGACTTGATCTATTGATTATGATTTCAGTTATATTTCTTAGTAAAATCTATTCGCTTTACCATACCCTAAACAGTTAAATTAGTAAATCAAAACCACCATCCAACCACCCTTCTGTGATCTATTGTCTATTGATCCATTGATTCAAGTCATATTTTTTAGTAAAATTGTCATTGACAACATGTTTATACATACCCAAATTAGTAATCAAAACCACATCCACCCACCTCCTTGTCATCCCAAGTGAATCTTATGATTTCAAGTCAATTAATTATAGTAAATTGTAATGTTATACATACCCTATCAAGTTAAATCTGTAAATCAAACCATCCAACCACATTCTGTCCAACCATGATCTATTGATCTGTAGATTGGTCATATATTTACTAAAATTATCATGTTATTAAATCAGTAAATCAAGTAAATCAGTAAATACAAACACGCAAATCACACATGAACCCACTTCATCTATTTTCTATTGCTATTAATTCATGATCACATTATCGATTATCATATTTGGATAAACATAACATTATCAATTCTTTTTACACTGAAACAACGAATATAATGCATAACGTAAAACAAAGTTTTACAAATTAATAAAAAGCATTACTATATCAGACATTCATCGAGAAATATGAAATATATGCACAACACAACAATGACACAGCTATTATATGAAATACTAGTAACGTAAACAGTTCCCACAATTACCGATAAGAATTAACACATAAAGCAACCAAGAGTAACCTATTCACACTTTTGTCAAGCATATCTCTAAATTAACAATGTTAATCTTACAAACATGAAGATTAACAAAAAAATTTATCACAACATTGTTAATTATCATACTATCAACGGATATACTCGTAACGTAATGAAAGTTCCACATCAAATAAAGCTAACATAGCGTAACATGAACTAACAAAATAAATGTACAAAGAAAAATCTAACACAACTTACACACGAATAAACTTTACATTAACAAAGTTCCAACCACTTAACACCAGTAAAGTAACTAACAATTGCATGCAAAAACGTAACTTATTCATACTTTTTTTCAGCATATCGTTCTAAATATTAACGCTAATCTTTACAGTTGACGCACAGTAACATTAGCCAAAAATGTAGCCATAACCTGTCCATATATACGACCAACAATATATGCTTAACGTACAAAGTTTTTACATCATCATAGTAAATATTTAACAAAAATTTATCATAAACCTTATCTAATTTCATAATCCCCAACAAATATTGCAAACATAACAGAATTTTATTCCAAACATAACATAAACATAACAAAATTTTCCAAACATA
>JABUQX010016285.1:0-22500 GCA_015478945.1 Trachelipus rathkii | reverse complement strand
CTCTGCGCTTCTCAGATCATCTTATCTATGTATCCTGTTTTATCCATTCCAAGTCTTCAACTGGGAAAGCCCAAAGTTGGCGAGAAAAGGTTTTTGGCACTTCGGTGCTCCAAACTGAGGGAACTTGCGGCCGTTCTTCTTTGATTTTCTTTGAAATAAATTACTGCTTCGGGTGGAGAAGTCCCTCTGAGCGCTCTGAATGCATAACTGAGGTGAATCTTTTTGGTAGGGAAGAATACATTCCATTTTCTTTCCCCCCCCCTATTATAACCTATAAACCTTGGTTTAACTATGTTTGTTCTCGTGCAATCAGAAATTTCCGACGTTCTCAAACTCCAGAAATTCATGCTATTTATATTTCCTCCAGAATCGTGCAAAATCTCCTCGTGATGCTAAAATCTCTTTTTTTTCGTAGAAAATACAATAACCTTTTTTCTGTTCTATTTCTTCGCTCTCTTCTCTGGAAGTTTGTTATAAACGTTAAATTTATCTTAATTTCTTCCTCTTCACCTCTTCCTATTTCTTCTAATTTCGTTAGTGGATTTTTAATCAGAACTCTTCAGTCTTCGTTCAAACATTTGTTTCTAATTTTAATTTAAACATTTTCGGAGCTGCTCCTCCTTCTTCACATTCCTCCAAATTCATATATGCCTAAATTTGTAATTTTTTTTTCAAAGTTATTATTTTCGGTTTCTCTGACTTTAATACTAAGAAGGTATAGGTCCCTAATTAAATTCCTCCAACGGTTCTCAAAAACCTGTGTTTCCGATCTTGCTCCTAAGCTTCATAAACTGTTTCGTCTCTGCCTTCAACTTCTACATTTCTTTCCTTCCTTCCGGAAACGCCCACTCACCCACCCAGTCTATAACGAAAAAGGGGGAACTCCAATTCAACACTATACCTATCGTCCTATCGCTTTAACCTTTGTTCTTTTCAAAGTTTTCGACATTATGCTTAACAGAAATATTTGGAAGTATCTTAAATCTTCTAATCTTATATCTGATCACAAGTATGGCTTTCGAAAGAACCCTCTACTGGTGAACTTTCCTTTCGCCCTGAATCTTAGTCTTCTGCTCTTTAGCATTTTAGTGATTCTCTTTCTGTGGTGCTGAATATATCAAAGGGGTTTTCGATAGAGTCTGGCACAAAGCTTTTCTTTATAAAATTATCTCCTTCCTTATTAAACAATTGTTTGGTAAATTTCTTTCTGATTTCATTTCCGGTCGTTACATGGTGTTCCTCAGGGCTTCTGCCCCATCCCAACTCTTTTTCAAATTTTCCTTAATGCCCCCCCCCCTTTCTATCACTTTATTACCTATCCACACCTCTGATGACGATTTCCCCCTTATATCTGAAAGGCGTCCTACGAAACTTTAAATAATTAATGGTAGGAACGGCTTTGGAGAAACGACTTCTGATAAAAGGAGCAGAGAAAAAAAGGTTGTTTTTAATTCCTCCAAAATTCTGATCCTTTACCTACTGTACCTAGTCTACATAATCTTCCACACAACTATAACATGGTTTTAGAAGGGAGACAACTCAAACCTTCGTCTGTCCTTAAAATTCTAGGTTTCTTTTTCTCGTGATATTCCTTGTAATGATCACATTATTCTCTCTCCAAGTAAACTTCTAAAACGTCTTCAGAATTTTTTTTCATACAGCCGCAGTAGCTTGATCTGTGTAGGATTGTCGGCTGTCCTGGGGGAGCTCTATCCACGCAACCTTCTTGAAATGGTAGTCTTAAAGATATTCAACTTGCCAACACTCCAACTTTCACTGCACTGACTCTCTCCAATTTCATTTTTGCCGTCGAACTGCTTGTTGCATCACTCTAATTATACTATCATTATTACAATGGACACTGCTCTTCTAAACTTTCAAGTCGCATACCTCCTCCTTTGAGAAGAGCTCTTGGGACTTGTCTTATCACGCAGTCTCGCCTTTCATTTGTTCCAACTCTTTGATCTGAAATTTAACCGCTATGCTCATTATTACTTATAATGTATTCACGGATCAGGAACAATTTCCCTCCTTTTAATTTCCCCATTTCCTTTGATGTGCAAACATTAAAATGTCGAGTGTCGATTCACCTTTGATGTGCAAACATTCAAATGTCGAGTGTCGATTTAAATCGACCATTGATTATTGGCTGATTATCTTTGTGTCTCTGGCCTTTTCCTATCATAATTAACTTAAAAAAAACTAGAATTCTGGTAATTTGTATATAAAACGTCACCACAGAAGCAATAAACTTACATAAGCAGGGTGTTGTCCCATTCAACGAAATAGATGCAAATAATTGTCAGTGACTTTTAAAGAAAAAGGTTGAGATTTTTTTTCCATTTTGTAGTTCACATCTTGCGGGTATTAAACTATTCTATTAAAAGAACTACTTTAGGTTTCTGCTAACTACAATCCTGGTGAGGGATCAAACCCTCTCCCATTGCCACGAGACTCAGTCGCTTAACATTTATACTAAAATAATATTTCTCACGAAAACCATTAAAAATTAAACTCCATTAATTATGTCAATATATTATTATTTTACAGCAATAATATAACTTTGCGCAAGCTTTGCTTACTCACATAATGACTTCACTCGTCCTTATCGATGGATAGAAAATCATTAAAAACCTGGACTCGAGATCATTCCTCTAAAACAAATCAGCAATGTCATATAAACGACAAAAAGCCCTCGATTTTCCTTACGAGAAAAAGAACAGTTAAAGTATCAACTGTTTCATTACCTCACAGCCCATTGTTCCCAGGATGGAACTTTATACAGGTAAGTTTTTTAATAGAAATTGAAACCACTCTTAATGATAATATATAATAATACGTCCACCTTTTGAGAATAGCGTCAAATGCAAAATACGTTAATTACAGGAAGACAAACTGATTATTTCATTTCTATTCAGTTAACTATATCTTGACCCGTCTAACTAAGCTATTCAACGTTTAAATATGAATTCGAATAAATATCTTTAGATTATCTAAAAACAGAAAAATTTATTTCTTTTTTAAATTTGAAGGATGAATGACAACTTTTTTGATGGTTACTTTTATTTAGCTTATCTTAAATATTATATCTATTATATATTATAATAATATATATATATATAGTATATATATTATATATATATATATATATATACTATATATAAATAATATAATATTATATTATAATAGTTATATATAATTAGTATATATTTCGGAAACCACACTTTGTTATTTGCTAAATATTTTTGCAATTCATTAAAAGTAGCTACTTTTCCAAGGAATCGGAAATACATTGTAATAATCTCTCACCTGACTAATTCATTTTTCTGTACATATAGTTATAATATATATATAATTAATATATATATATAATATATATAATATATATTATATTATATATTATAAGTATATATAATATATATAATAATATAATATATAGTATGTATATAATTTCATTTATTTTGTCTATTATTATTGCCACATAAGCATCTTAATCCCGCAGGGTAATGGTCAGCGGAAAGTATTGTTATTGGTTTTTCTGACCAAGGGAACGGTCAGGAATATTTTTAGGCCCTATACGCAGCCCGGCTTTCACTCGGACGTATCGGCAATGCTGCCACCGAAGGCGTGGTTCGCATCCCTGTACCGGCTTTCCAATGAGAGAAATGCATGAGAGGTGATTTTGTTTTTGCTGAATAGACGTTCTGTTGGTATTGTTGCTATGGCTGTGAGTGAAGTGTGTGTACGAGATAGTTGTAATAACACTATGCCGTAACACTGCATATACTAAATATTGCAGAAAATCTCCTACTAACTGAGAGGGAACTGAGTGTCCGTTCAAGTGGCCGAACGAGAACTCGAACCCATACGGAGAGGGAATCCTTCTTAAGGTGAGCCAAACGTTCGCCTTAACCCACTGAGTCAAATCTTATTTACTAATAAATATTATATATATATATATTATAATATATATATATATATACTATAATAGATATATAATTATATAATTATATATATATGATATAATATAATTATATATATAAGATATAATATATATATAATATATATATATATATTATATCATATATATATATATTATATTATTATATAATATAATCAATAATATATATATATATATATTAAAGTATATTATATATATAGAGAGAGCTAAATAATAGTAGTATGTATATTAGGAGTTGGTATGAGGGATAAGCTATGTATATAACGCGGCGGGGTAAGGTGAGTACGGGATGAATAAGTAGTGACTGAAGGGTAGGTGAGAGTACAGGTATATAGTATAGAGTTAGGTACTATAAGGCGGAAGGCGTAGTAAGTATAAAGCAGATAGCAGAGATATCAAACAGTGCGTTGTTCGGGTGATGGGTGAATAACTGTCGTGTTCCGTGCACTAATGTGAAGGAATGAAAATTACGATATAGAAACTTTCAAGAATCTGTCGAAATGATAAAGAGGGAGATGTAAGTGATGGTAGAAGTTGATGAGGTGAATAAGTAAAGCTATCGGTGTCGAACGTCTTTCGGGTCCATCTCCAAAGGTGTGTGAAGATTTGTGGAGGTCGCCGAGGCCGTTGTATAAGTTTATAAAAGAAACAAACACTGATCTCAGCTATTTAAAGCTAATATGATATTATGCGATAATAATTCGAGAAAAGTTTGTATAAATGATGATGGTATGTTTTATGTGAAGTAGCGATAACTTAAATTGTGATAAGAAATCGAGATTTTAAAGAAAGATATGAAATGTTTTTTTGTTTAGAATTATGTGTATGTAGTTAAGGGGAGAGGAGATGCGGCTGACCTTCTAGTGATGCTATGTGCTAGCAGAGACGTGGTCGTTATAAGAGTCGATGCGCTTGAAATGAGTGTTAGTTTTAGATGCGTACTGAGTCGCAGTCACTTACTGAACATACGAGGAGGACTTGCAATCCGTACTATAGAGGAGGGGGGAGGAGGAGAATAAGGAGAGGGAAGGGAGATGAGTAAAATAATCGTGTCGTGTATGATAGCAACTGGTCGATGAAGCGTCGTTGGAGGTAGCTGGAGTCGGGAGTTGAGGGAAGTGTGGCTGTCATACAGAGTGTGCGAGCCCAGTCCACAGTTGTGTCCTGTATATTCTGAGTGCAGTCAGAGTAGTGCGTAGAGCTCGGAGTCGGGATAGTCTGGAGAGTCGAAGTCCGGAGAGAAGTAACGGGAGAGGTCGGGAGTAGTGATCGGGGAAGTCGCGGGGTACGAATTGTTTGTTATGAAAGGTGGGGTAGTCGGGATCGGAAAGATCGTAATGTGTGTGAATAAGGGTTGGAGATCGATGAGTCGGTAATGGGTTGGTCAAGAGAGGCGGGAAGAGTTCGAGTCGAGTCTGAGATCGCGGCACTTTCAAGATATGTGAGTGGAGTCAGAGAAGAGTTGTTGGATAACTGTGACGACAAGGTGTGAGTGAGAGATTAGTGGACTGGCTGAGATGATTTCGAATGCAACTTAGCATAATAGCGATTTCACTGACAGGCGAGCGTATGCAGGCGCATCTTGAAAAATAAGTGTCAATTATGCTAAACTGTCGATAGCGTTTTTACTGTGCGAGCATATAGTGTTTGCAACGTTGCGATATTAAGATACGGCATCATTAAATCTCAACCTTCGAGAATACGCTTAGATTGAGGGATCGCTGTCTATAGATTTAAGTGATTTTGGAAAAATAAAAACCGACTCGGCTTGGACCGAAGAGACAGTTTCTAGCTCATTGAGAACAATGGATATGTGAAGTTAGCTACATGTTTATGTTGATCTCGTATCCTACAGTAAAGCTTATATAGCGAAAGACATCAACAAGCAGAAGAAGCAAATCTAACATCTTTGGCAACGTGATCATTTTGATTTAAGAGTGTTGCACCAGAAGTTCGAAAAAGAGAGAAGAGGATTAACATGCTTATCACATATTGTAACACGTGATGAAATACTAAACAGCGTATCTGGAAATACTACCGACTTCATCATGATATTCTATCAGAAAACACAGTGCAGAAGAGTAGTATAAAGCTATCTAGCTGATATATTGAATAGAGCTTTTAGTTGAAGAGAGTGCATTTTTGTGTCACCTCAATGGAGAGAATTAGGTTCAAGGAGAAGGACCGATTTCTCAGTCGTGTAGATCTAGGAATAATTAGCATTATTCACAATTGAGAGTACAGAAATTTGTATGAGCTGGAATTCTGGATGAGAAGAGATTCTAGAAAATCTTGAGTAACTATCGAAAGCGTGAGAAATTTAGAAAAGGCCTGGAAAAGTATATCGATCAGACATTTACAAGAAGCATGGAGCAAATTGGCGTTGCTTCATAATCACATCGGGAACCGTCCAACGCGAAATCATAGAGACTGTGATGAAAAGGGACGCTACGAGAGATTTTTTCTCTTTTTTTCGCGAGGATCATATTAATCTAAGAGCCTAAGGAGGAAAATGGAAGAGGCCGCGTCGATGGCCGATGCTATTCGGTTAGTTCTTGTGTGTAAGACTTAAGGATCCATTCGAATCCGAGTAGAATAACGAGCGTAAATGTAGGTGCGAGTGATTCATCGTAACTAGAGGTAATTGTGGTTTAGCAAGTTGTATCATTAGTAATCATGTTATATCATAGATAGGCGATGATATAGCACGTATAGTATAAGTGTATGGGAGTCTCATAACGTAATCTAGAGTATGTGGGGTAGCATACGCCATAGATAAGTATATGTATAGGTAGTGGTTAATAGTAACTAATAATAGTATAAGAATATATGAACGGGCGAGTATTAGTATTAATAATGCCTTGAATTAGCAGGTATATAAGTATCGGAGGAATAGAAGTATGATACAAGACCCCCGTACAGTTGGTGTTTAAGTACTAAAAATTGTCGATTAGAATTGCATAGTTTTAATTATAGGATTTATAAATAATATAGAAATTTAGTACCAAATATTCAAGATTTAAGCAGTATATATTTGGTCACTGAAGAAGATGCGAGCGCGCGAAACATACTTTTGATAATGGTGAAAATTTTCGTAGCGGTCTATGTGGAGTGCTGTGTGTGTCTCATAATATATGTTATATAAGTATATAGCGTACGAAGTCTATTAAATATGCGATGGGTATGCGATATAATTTAAAGATAGATTGATTAATATTAGATATAGTATATATGATTATATATATATTATATATAATATATAATATAAGTAAATAATAATATATCTATTCCAGCGGACTGCAAAACTGTAATTTTCTAGATTTGAACGCAGATGAGTACTAAAGTTGTAAACCTTAGTAAGGATAATAATGGGATAACTTAATGCTTCAAAAATGTTCTGATAAACTTCTTAGGTCGACAGATCAAGTGCAATTGAATTTTAATAGTAAACAGTGTAAAGTCTAAAAAAAAAATCGTATTCTCAAATAAAATATTACATGTATTTACTATTTAACTTGGCTAATTTTGTGGCACAAAAAAAAAAAAAGATCTAGATGCTAGTATAGCAGCAATCTGAAAGTAGCTAATAAGTGTTAGGCAAGTCAAGGAATAAACTAATAAGCATGCTAATGGTTAACAAATCGCAATATTGGTTTGCAAAACTGAAGGTTATAATATATAGCTGTTAATAGCTAATTAGGTCAGATTAGAGAAGTTCCGCACAGGTTTGGGCCCTTTATTTAAGAAAAGACCTAGGTATGCTGGGAAGAGTGTAAAGTAGCAACAAGGATGATTTCTGCTTTGAGGGTAAGAGCTATGAGGAGAAGCTGAAGGAGTTTGGAATCTTTCTTTAGAAAGGCGATTTCTCATAAGGAACATAATAAACTATAAAATATTTGCATGCATGAATAATACTGATCAAACAAATTCTTATAAGTAGACCCATCGAGGACAGGAGATCAGGGATACAAGTAAGAAAATTAGAAGAACATGTAATCTTGATGTAAGAAATCATTCATTCTCTTTAGTTTGGTAATTTTTTACTAGTTTTTCAAAGGGTTGTTTAGTGTGACTCACTTGCAACATTAAGAAAGGATTGGGAAGGATATGGAATTGGTTTGGGCATCACATCAGTAATATTGACAGCCAAAATTGCGGTTTAGTTAGTTATAAAGTAACGCATCTGTAGCTACCGTATCACATAGTACCTCACTAACTATAGCATAACAGAGGTAAACAACATACCTCATCGCAAGACCATACCACGCACTTCATGACTTGTCCCTCTTACATCCACCAAATCGACTTAAATGCACCAGCCCCCTCACTGCCCATCACAACTCCCTACTACACTCTGCATCATCTTGTCATTTCATTCCAACATATAACCTAAATATTGTCAAAAAATGATCATGTTTCAAGCAATCTAATATCAACATCACACGAGGACTGTCCCTCACTCACAAACCATAAACTTACTCTTATCTACGTTTTACTTTAAAATCTCCTTTTACATACTCTGCCAGATCTTCTACCAATCTCTCAAACTCTTTCAGATTCGCCACACAAAACCAATCATCCTCATATAATAAGTAGGGGCACCTTCACTTCTCTACATTTCCCATTGATTTTTAACACATCCACTGGTACTCTCTCAACCGTCTGAATTCCTTTCATAACCCATCATGTTACCAAATTGAATCAACAAGGGACATAGCACATCCACTCGCCTCACTCCGCTATATTATTAAAACCCAACACTTTCGACTCCATTTATTTAAACGCTTCACTATCGTCATACATACTTCTTGATTTACACAAAAACTTTCTAACCAATCACCAATATTCACATAAGACCTGCTCAGTAAGAGATTTCCTATTACTCCGATCATAACCTGTGCAATCCATGAATCCAAATACAATTTATCTTCTTTCTCCTCATTTTCCAATCATTGTTTCGCCACAGATCCACAATTTGGGCCTGGGCGGGCCCTCAGTTTCACCCACATAAAAATGGACATAGAATCGGATTTTCAGCCGATTTGATTTATATCTAAACACCAAAATGTTAGCTTTTTGGCCTCAAAAACGTTCATCCCAGGTGTTTTTCTGTGTCTGTATCATTCTTTCAGATTTTCAATTTCAATTTTCATTTTTTTTCTGACATTCTTCAAATCAACTCCCAGAATTTTTCCGAAATGACTTCAAACTTGAAATATGCATAGATAGTCTATTATCTAAAATAGTAGAGATGTTTTATTTTCGATTTTTTGATTTTGTGCTCAAGTTGTCCAATTTCCAAACCCATTTTTTTGGATTTTGAAACATAATTGCGATTAATTTTTTTTCTTGTTCGGCGAAGTGGATAGAAATTTCAGGGCTTTTGTCGTCAGGGGAGATGGTAAAATTTTCTTACTTAAATCATTTCTTTGTATAATGCATTAGTTTTTGATTTTTTCTTGACAATAAAAAAAATAAAAAATTTCGAAATTTTTTAAAAAATTTCTTTTGGTTATACACAAGAAATTAACTAAGTAAAAAAGATTCATCTGATCCACTTTAACATATGCCCTGAAAATTTCGTTACTCGCTGACAGAAAAACTAAATTATCGGGACAATTTTTGCATTTCAGAAATCCCTGCCCAAAAAAATGGGTGGAAATTGCAACGTTGCACCAAAACAACTCCAAAAAATCGAAAAAGTACTCTCTACTATTTTAGATAATAGACCTATCTATGATATTTCAAGTTTGAAGTCATTTCGGAAAAAATTCTGGTTGAACATTTTTGAAGAATGTCAAAAACAATGAAAATTGAAAATTGAAATTCTGAAAAATGACTACAGACACAGAAAACTCCGGAAATCAATGTTTTAGAGGCAAAAAGCTACAGTTTGGTTTTATAATGTCAAAATCGTCTGAAAATCCGAAATTTTATGTCCATTTTTATTGGGTGAAACGGGCCCGTCCAGGCTTCCAATTGGATCTGCCTTCCAATGTAACAAGATTCGAATCGCAATCCCTACACCTTAAACGCCAACTTGTCTTCACAATCAGTCTCAGTCACTCAGTACGCCTTTCCGTTCAGACAAAATAAAGCAAATCTTCCTACAAATACTCATAAATTTAAATTCTCTATAATCCAACAGATTACCTTTAATCTATCTCCCTTACTCTTATACAGAGGTACTATTACGTTCTCCTCTTAATCCATCGGAAGATCGTGCGCCGTTCAGGCATCTAAAGCGCTTGGTTTAAAAAACTTACTAATCCAAATCGAGAATCACTCGAATCTGCGACCTTTTCTCTGGTCCAGTGTGTGTCACCAGTATGAATGTTTCATCTATACCTGTCAGTATGTACCGAATTATCAGTCACACTTCTTCTCACCTCCGTATCTCATATCCGAGAGTATAGGCGTGATGGTACTCCTTACTAATGGACATCTACTCGCCCCAAGTACGAGGTCTGTGTCGCACTATGTCACCGCACAGGCGATCATTCACTATCCGACCGGTTCTGCTTCATAAATTGCCAAATGATTATGGCGATGTGTCGAAGTGTGGCCCGACCATACACTGCCCCTTTCATCCCATTTCATAAGTTACGAAAAGCCGACCATCCATTCATATATAATATTAGTACGTAGCGTATAGTAGGGATACAGAGGTATTAGTAAGGTATAGTAGCTGAGAGGTAAGGTATGAGCTGTGTATAGGTTATAGTATTATATATTATAAGACTGTATAGAATAAGTAGTGAGTATAGGTAGGATATGACGCAGGTTACGGGTATAGGTGCGTTAATATCGTAGGTAGAATGAGTATAAATAATATGCAGTGAACGTAAGGTAAGGATAAGTTAGGTATATAGCGTATAATATGATAAATAGTAAGTATAGTATATACTAGTAAGTAGTATACGATATAGATGGGTTAGTAGAGGATGTTATGAAGTAAGTAGTAATTAAGTGTAGTACGTAGTGGTATGATGAGAGTTGGTATAGTATAGTACAGTAAGTGGAGTAATATATCATAGTAATTATAAACGGGCGGGGATAATGAGGAGGTATGTAGAAGTGGAAGAGTAACTATTATGTATAAAGTGAGAGGTTATCATACAGTTAGAGTATATAAATAGATAGAGTAATACTATACAGTATTATAGTATTGTTATATACAGGGGTAGAAGGGGGTTATAATTAGTAAATTGGGTAGTTAATGTATGTAACTGAGTAGTGAGTTATATGTGTAATAATATAGTAAGTAGGTATATAATATATAGTATATATATAAGATTATAGGAAATAGTCGTAGTAGATATCGGTATGTAAGTATAGTATTATATATAGTATGATTCATTGATGAAAGTATATAGATACGCAGTATGAGGAGAGGTGGTGTAAAGACAGAGGGTGGAGGCGGAGGTCGGCGAGGTCGTAGTCGGAAGTCGGAGTGCGGAGTCGAAGTCGGGAATCTACTGTTGCGTTCGAAAGGTGTGGGGGAGGTCGGGGTTCGGTAAGGTGGGAGTGTGCGATAGGACAGGGAGTGCGGTAGTCGGATTTGCAAGGTTTGCAGGAAGTGGTGGAGAGTGTAAGTCTCGGATGCGGAGTGACAGAAATTATTTGAAACGCGGACTGCACGAAAACTGATTATCAGTTTAACGAGATTCGATATTTGTGGCGTTCAGGACTGTGTTAATTGGAAAGTGTCAGCATAAACTCGATGAGAGGCTTTGTGTTGAGTGTTAACAGAACTGCGCTGAAGGAAGTAGGAAAAGATCTCTCGTCACTTTTAGGGTAACGCATGAATGAATCGGTTATGTTAATATACCGCGGTGGATAAATAGAGAAGTTTTTTATTCGAACTTCAATTCCACTCGAAAGTGAAGTGAAGATGCGAATTATTGCTTAAGCTTGATACGCCAGGTTCTGGGCACGTGAAGTGAATGAGTGGAGTAAGTCGGAGTGGTACAAGGGAGTCAAGTTTTAGTGAGATGTGGAATGAGGTAATAGTGTTGAAAGTCTAGGCGTGTAATAAGTGGGATGAGGGGTGGTTCAAGTAAGACATGTTCGATAGCATCTGGCATAAATAGTTTTGGCCTCTGGAAGAAGGCGTATATGGTGCTTACAATAAAGGGGCGAGAGTGCTTATCAAAGTATTATACAGCGTTTGCTCATAGTGAATGGAGGAGTGCTCTAATAGTGGTATAGGTTGTTGGAGCACGGTTTGTGCCAAATATCGCTTAATTGCGAGAGGTATATTACGGTATAAGTATAGTAACGCGAGGTATTATATATAGATATATAGGGTGAGTACTACTAGATAGTGGTTAGGCTACTTGATAGTATGAGGATAATCGAGAGGGGATATATAGCATATAGATGGGGATATGTAGTATTAGTGACGGTATGGTGTATATAACGTATTATATATATACGATAGTATATAGGGAATATATAGCGGTAGGGTGTACCTCATGATGATATTAATATCGAATATATATTGATTCAATAAATTGCTTTCATATAAAGTTTGCGATAAAGGTAAATATTTTCGATGGGGTTTTGTGTGATTTTGTAAGATGTTTTGGCTGAGATGAGTTGAAATTAGGTGCTGGAAGAAAAATTGTGCCTTTAGTTAGCCTAGTTATGTAAACGATAATCACCGCATAGGGAAAATTTTGTATTCTTAATTTTGTCTCATTTATGAGGCAAGCATGTGCTGAGGGTCCAATTTTGAGGCTGTTAAAATTTTTATACTTTGTAAAGGGTGGTGTCTGGGTAGCAGGCTGGAGATATAAAGTTGAGTGTATTTTTTATGAACTGTTTATATGCTGTGTTGAGGGTAGTTGGTTCATGGCTGAAGTCGTTTTGTGCTAGAGTGTGTAAATTATTTACTTTTCTGTTTGCGGAATAGGTTGTGAGATTAATGTATGTAGAAAGGGTTAAGTTTGTTCGAAGGTAAGACCGAGAATCTTTACAGTTTTCTTTAGTTTAGAGGTTTTAGGACATTGTTCAGGTTTGCTCGAGAGTGAATGGAAAATTGGTGTCAGTCAGAATTAATTAGAGTAATCGAGAATTTTTCTGGTGATGCTCTCATTCTATTAATGTTGAGTCAGCTTCGAGTTGTTGGAAGTAAGTTTGTGCATTTCTGGTAGATGTGGTTGTGAGTGAACTGTATGTTATTATGGTTAGGTAGTTAGCGTTTTTTATGATATTGAAATTGTTTTAATGTTTGGTGAATAGGCAGGTCGGCTCTAAATAGGTTGAAAAGAAGAGGAAATAAAATGTCTGTTAATGATATTCTGGGATATAGTGGTTGAAGCGGTAGTAATTAAGTGAGGTTTTTTAAATAGTGCTGAATGTCTAGAGAGTGTTTTAAATGGTGAATTGTGGTGAGTATGAGTTTTTCCATTAATTTGTAAAAGATGGATAGAAGGGATATTGGGGTATAAAGGTGATAGGTTGGGTTTTTCCTAGGTTTTAGTTTGGTATCATTACTGCTTTTTTCCAATTAGTGGGAATGAAATTATTCCCACAATTTATAGAATATTTCGGTTAGGTTTGGTATGGCTGTCGGTCCTATGGAATTCAAATGTAGATTAGAGACATTATTGGGACCTGTTATTGAAGTTTGTTTAGTGATTTAATTCCTGCTGCGATGTCTTGTGTGGTAAAAGAAGGGTTTGGATTTTGTTATCTGAATTTTTTTTTTTTTTTTTTTTTTTTTTTTTTTTTTTTTTTTTTTTTTTTTTTTTTTTTTTTTTTTAATACTTAGCCTAAATGTGTTATTTGAAATTTGTTGTGCTAGGATGTTGCAAGATTGTATATGGGTTGGGAGATTGCTTGTTTCGGTTTTTAGTGCTTTGTCTATAGTTGGGGGTTTGGTATAGCAGTCCTGAAGACGCTTGATGACTGGTTAGATTTTTTGGTAGGTACTCTTTGAGTCTGTTTGATTTTTGTTTTACTATTAATGTTAGTGTGCTTAGGAAGTTTACTACTGTGGTGAAATAAGGTTTGCGGGTTCTGTGCTATCATATATTGTTCCTTTTTTAAATAGTTCACAGATTTCTGGGGCTAATGAAGGGTTGAAATGTTTCCTGTATTCTCTGGGTATGTAAAGACTGGATGCTTTGTGTATTGTTTTCAGATGAGAGTATGAATGGCTGAGTATTAGGAGGTAGGGTTAGTGATTTCTTGTTGTTTCAAGTGAGCTTCTATGAAGTGTGTAAAGTTTGTCCAGTTTACTATTTTTTGTATTTTGTGAAGTCAGTTTTTATCTTTTGTTAAATTTCCTTGGTTATAGTGCAAGCTGTTGTTATTAGAATAAGATCACACATTAGAACTTTTCAGATGTTACTAATCAAGTTTGGATGTAGTAATGAACATGCGAAGGTTAGGTCTGGGTCGCATGGAGTCCGGTTGGATTGAAAGGGTTGGAGAGTTGGGAGGTTTGTGTAGTTCAAGAATTTAGGGTTCAAGTTCTAAGATATGAATTCCTCTGGGGTCGGTTAACTAGTCATGGCACCAAGCTGTATAGTGAGCAATGAAATCCCTCCCATGATTAGGTTGGTGATTGTGCTTAAAAATGCTAGGTATGGTTTGGTTTGTAATTGTTGGGGAAATATTTCCAAATGAGAAAGGGAAATTTATGTTGATTATTATGTATGGGGAGTTTCTTGATGGCACTTTTAAAGGTTGGATATTTATGCTAGGGTTACTTGAAAGGTTTGTAATTTCGTTTCTTGCTTAATGGTAGATTATGTTAATTTTTATTAGTTTCAGCAGTGTGTGTGTTTGGTAGGTTTGCTGGTTTGATTATGCAAAATCATATCCGTAGAAAGGGATATTAAAGGTGTTTGCTGGGTTGTGTGATTCTTGAATTATACCTATGTCATGATGCATTTAGTAAGAAATGTCTGTATTTCTCATAGTTTTTTTTTATTGTCATTGATCAAAATAGATATATCATCTGCGTTTATTTGCAGCTGTCGTCCATGCGGTTTTGTGGTGAATGTGTATGATCAATAAAGGGTTGTAGATACTATAGGAAGATCAACAACGGTATCGCACAACTACCACAACACACACACACACATATAGAATATATATATATAGATAATATAATATATATAATATATATAATTATATATATAATAATATAATAATAATATATATAACCATGGTTATCGACAAGGGCACCAGGGGTCGTGAAGATCAAGGATGCCGTAACTGAGCGTTCTACAGCATAACCTGAAATAAGGTGCATGTTTCCTAGATTAACGGCGTGATAACTGATGTCTCTGGTATTCTCATTTTTATTTTATTTTTTATATTTTTATTTATTATTTTTATTTAAATGAAAATAAATATATTATTTTTATTTTTTACTATTTATTATCATTAATTATTCATTATTATTATTTATTATAATTATATATTATTATTATTATTTTATTATATTATTATCTATTATTAATTATATTAATTATTATTATTATATAGTGAGGAGATGAAAGAAATGAAACTTTTTTTTAAATTATTCAAACCTCTTAAAAAAAACACTAGAAAAATACACACAAATATATACTAAATTATATATTATTAATTATATAATTATATATATATATATATATAGTAATATATATATATATAGTATATATATATATTATATTATATTATATCTATAAGATATATATATATATATATATAGTATATATATTATACTATATATAGGTGAAAATGACCGTGGACACCCCATTGGGGATGCTGACGACCCACAAGACCTAGAATATGACGGTAGAATGATGAAACCTCGGTATTGCCCTTTCTTTATAAGTGTACACTCGTTAGCCAGAGGTAAAATGGACATAGACGTCATGGATGTGGGGCGTGGCCCCAGACTTGAATATATGGCCGTAGAACAATGGATCCGTTGCATCTTCTAAAGGTACCCCTCTTTGTAGAAGACGGTAATGACTCAGTGGCAACCTGGGGAGTGCTGGAACCACCAGCCAAACTAGAATATTGACGTAGACTGATGAACTCGATATGCGGCCTTCTTAAAGGACCCTCGTGTAGAAAGAGGTAAAATCACACTAAAGCTAGATTTAGCCCCAGTGTGGTTGGGCTGTGCTAAAACTGAATAAGCCGTAGAACCAATGAACTCGATATGCAGCCTCTTATAATGGTATCATCGCTGTAGACGAGATGAAATGACCGTGTCAGCACCCCAAGGGGGGATGCGGCCCCCAAATCCTGAATATTGATGTATGAAGATGATACTCGGTAGAAGCCTTCTTAGAAGTGTACCACCCAGTTGTGGAAGAGGTAAAATACCTTACGGGCCCCATAGGTGTAGGGCTATCCCACTTGATATTGACATAAAGTATGAAATTTTGATATACGTTCTTCTTATAAGGTACCTCGCTTTAGACGAGTAATGAAATGACCGGGGCACTCGCCATCGGGGATGCTGTCATCCAAACCTAGATATTTGACGTAGAACGTGAAACACGGTATATAGCCCTTCGAGATTAGAGTTCCTCGTTGTTGAAGAGGTGAAATGAACGAGGCACCCCATGGCGATGCTGGCGCCCCAACCTAGAAATATGGTACTGAAACGAATGAAACTCGGTATAAATACCCTTCTTAATAAGGTAACACTCTTTTGCAAGAAAAGGTAAAAAAACGGGGCACCCCAAAGGGGGGTACTGCTACCAAACGCTTAGAATCATTGACATAGAACTGACTTAACGGTTGACGAGGCCCTGTGCGCATAGTAATCAAAACTTTGATATCTGACATAAATACGATTGAAACTTGATATACATACCTTCTATGAATGTAACAACTATACAGAAGATGTTAAATGACACCGCTCCCCCTAGATCGTGCACAACATTGGATTAATTGAAGATAAACTAGTAATACACCCTTCTTAGGATCTAACATCGATACAGAAGAGTAAAATGACACTTGTTTTCAAATAATTTGTTGTGCCTATAACTTGAATAATTGACCATAGAAAGATGAAACTAGTATACCACTTCTTATAATGTAGACATCGATACAGAAGAGGTTAAAATGACAAAACCAACATGCCTCTAGATGATGGGTTTGGTTCCCTACAACATTGAATATTGACATAGCAACGATGAAAACATGTATACTCAACCTCTTATAATGTATGCCCTCAATACAAAAAAAAATTAAAATATAAAAAAGAAATTAAAAAATTTTGAAAGAAAAAGAATAAAAATTATTCTGTTTTATGTTTTAGCTTAAAAAATTTGACTTTTACAGACTCAAAAGCTGTAAAATCAGTAAATAAAACCACAATCCCCACCCTCCGCACCAGTCTACATCTAATCGATCTACTGATTCAGTCATATTTGTATAACATATACAACTTTTATTTATTTCTGTTTATTTACTTTAAACATTTTGTTTTTTACTAACATTTTACGCTTTCATATTTATAAGAAAAAATTTGTGTGTTTTACATACCTAAAATGGCAAATCAGTGAATCAGTAATCAAGCCACCCATCCCTCCCCTCCCGTCCCAACCTGATCTATTGGGGTATTGATCTATGATTCTATTGATCTAAGATTCAAGTCATTTTTTACATAAATTGTGAATAACCACGCATAAAATGATTTCCTTTTATACTAACCCTCGAATATTTGATGCTGACGTAACAAAGTCTTCATATCAATAAAATAACATAACATAACCTGATGCAAAATATAATGTAATAACACAAACCTAACATAGACTTAAACGCGATAAACAGTCAACATTACAAGTACATAAGCTTAACAACAAGAAAGTAATCTAACGTTGCATACAGAACGTACCCTATTTACAATACTTTTTCAAACCATATCTCTAACATATCATTGTTATCTTATACATTAACAAGTAACATTTAACAAAATTTTATCATACCATTATCTGATTACTCCTGACCAACGATATATGCTACCGTAACAAAGTTTTCTAACATCAATAAAGCTAACATAAGTAACCTGAACCTAGAATATTAATGTACATCCCCAACCTAACCACGCCTTAACCACGAATAAACAGTTAACATTAACAAAGTTCCATACTTAACAACAGTAAAGGTAACTAACATTGCATACAGAACTTAACCTATTCGCACTTTTTTAAACATATCTCTTAACATATCACTGTTATTTTTACTTAGCATAGTAGCATTTTAATAATAAGATAACATAAAATAGGATGATTAACATATTGATCAAAGAATATAATGGTGGCCTAATATTGTTCTCAGATCAGTAAAGCTAACATTATCATAGCTGAAACTAGAAGAAGCGCACAATGAACAATACCTAACATACTCACGCTCGAATAACTGCTAACAATAACAAAGTTCTAACTTAACAACAGTAAATGTAACTAACAATTCATTCAGAACGCAACAGGAAGCGAGCTGATTAAGAAAATATTCATCTAATAATCATACTCGCACTGAGGTTCGGTTTTTTTTTTCAAGTTTTTTTCAAATTCTATCATTTTAATTTTGTTCATTTTTTTTTAAAAAAACTTTATTATTTTTGATTTCATATAATAAAACTTTTTATTTTTTAAAAAGCTTTGTATTTAATTTTTAATATTATAGCTTTTCAGGGATTTTGTTGTTAAAAGCCTTTTTCTTTATTTATAATATTAACTGTTTCTTGGACATGTTGTTTTTTAAAAAAGATTTTTCTCTTTAATTTATTTCTTTAAAACTTTTTGCCTTTTACTAAAAATTTTATTCTTTTTTATGTTTATCAACGTAAAAAAATTTACATTTTTACATTCACTAACAGCAGTAAAAAGTAAATAGTAATCAAAGCCGCGCCACCCCGTCCTCTCCAACCATCCATGGATCTATAGATCTATTGACTCAAGATCTTTTGACCTCTTGATCTATTAAGGATATACAACTAACATATCACAAAGTTTTACCCTCTGATAAAGTATAGACTATGAAAACATGCTTACACACAATCAGCCGCACGAATAATCACCAGCCAGCCACTAACTACTTAAAGCAACAAGTTCACATGGTGGAAGTAAAACAGTTTTATCATTTTTTAATGAATATTAATTTTCAAGAAAAGAGTCATTAAGTAAATAACATAAAAACTATATCGCTTGCTTTTAACCATAATTAATTGCATCTAATCAGGGACAGAGGATTCTGTAAATTTGAAGCAAGTTCTTATATATATCTCCAAAGATTGCACACCCTTTGAAAGTGCGATTGTAAACTATAAATACCACCCTGCAACACTAATCATTTTCTGCATATTTATTTCAACAGCACTCATTCTCTCGCTCCAGAGAGAGAACCGTATCCATGCTGATAGCTTATTAGTCGTAGCACCCGTATTATGCAATTCATACGGTAAACACACGTTTCAGTGTTAAATATCGTAGAATTACCAGCATGAGCTATATATTAAGTCCTCGAGTACTTCAACATCCGGTTAAGATGTGAGTTTAATTCATTTTTTATTTTAATTCAAAGCTGGTAAATATTCAGATTTCGAACTGGAAAACCTATACACGTACGTCAGAAGGTCGCACCATCGGTGGGTCTCCAATAGTTGCGCACATCAAGGCTTTTAATATTGTCACACGATGAGAAAGCAGCATCTAATCTATTAGACCTCTCTCACTGTCTCCCCAGTCAGATATTACTACGACATCGCTGCATTCGGATACAAAAAACTCATCCATACGCTCATGCTGCCGTGCGATTCGATAAGTCTTGATTAATTATTCAGCAGAAATGATAAGGGTCTAATTATTTGAACCCTTGGCAAGGAATACAAGCAAGTTATCCGGTCTCAGCATTCGTTTACGAATCAAATTAAATGACACACTCATTGGGTATAACGAAAGACCTTCGTAAAGAATATCAACAACAACGCGTAGAGATAGCGAGAGATTCATTATATCCAGCACAGCGAAAAATGTCCTCTGATTGGAGGAATCGTTGAGCGGAAGCAGTCTCAAGGTAATGAGATCTTGCTTCAACCATCAGAAAAAGATAAACAGAAGGATAGAGCGCCACGAAACGAACCCATAGACGGTCAAAAGTCGTTATATATATGCCATGTAACTACGCTTTGCTTTAAATATGAAATCTGCATCAGATATTTGTTTATTCATATCTAGGCCTTACGAGCAATTCCTTTCACGGTTTTATTTGTATTTCATGTTTCATTAGGGTTATTAGATACAGGTCGAGAAATGGCTCACGCTCCTCCCATTTTTTGTCGAAGCAATTACACAACTACTGTGATTTTGTTTGGCCTGGCGTTTCCGAACATTAGCATAAGCCTTTGATTCTTCTGTTTGTCACAAGGAAAAATATAACAAATTTATTAAAACATATATGTTTTTGCTAATATCTTATTCTTTTTTATGTTTTATAACATGCAACAAGTTAAATTTTATTAACATAAGCCTAACCAAAATTTATTACGACATAACTATCTATCATACTGATCAACGAGTAAGTGCTAATCTATGCAAATTATCTTCTGTAGATCGCTGTGCCAAACTCTACCAATCCTCTAGTGTTCTATCGCAACTATAACATACCAATGTTTAATTTAATATACATAGTAATATATATCATATCGCATAGACCTAATTAACAATTGAACTACGACTTAAAAGCTAACATTCAAGTTTCGCCATATTTATTCCCAGCTTTCTTTGTTTATTGTAATTTAATTATTTCAAGGAAATTTTCTAATTTTTAATTCTTTTTCACAGTTGTTAGTTACACTCTTTAATATATATATATATATACTAATATAATATATTATATATATATATATATTATATATATATATATATATATATTATATTTATTATATAATAATATATAATTATATATTATATATATATATATATAAATATAATATAATAAGTAATGATATATATTATAATAAACTTTATTTAGTTTTATTCTATTTTTTGTTTAAGAATTCTTTTTTTATAGAAATTTTTATTTATTTTTGTTTATAGCTTAAAAAAATTTGCACTTTTACAGACCCTAAAGCTGTAAATCAGTAAATCAAACACCCATCCCACCCTCCTTCCTCACTCCTCTCTCCATACCTATGAACTCATGACTTTATGTTTCAAAGGCACATTTTCAACTATCGGTTGGGATCGTTCGAGTACATTAAAAGATAAGTTTCTTAATTTGAATACGTTCCAATGTCTGCGCTTACTGCTAATTCTTCCCTCGCACCCTCCTTGACCTTTTGATTCTATTGACAGAATTGATTCAAGTCGCACTTTGAGTATCATTTCGGTAAAGCATAGCGCAAACAAATAAGTTGTTAAAATACATCTAACCAACGAATATATTCTAACGTAACAATGGTTTCAAATTAATTATTAAAGCTAACACAGCATTACATGACTAAGAAACTAATTAACGTACACGACAACCTAACACAGCCTTACTTCCGAATAACTACAACATAACAAAGTAGTAACTTAACAACAGAAAAGTACCATAACACAGCGAAGCAAAACGTAACCTATCCACACTTTTTCAAGCATATATCTCTAACATCTCAATGTTATTTTACATTAAATGGTAATATTTACAAAAATTTAGCATAGCCCTTTCTAAATTATCCTACCGACAACGAATATAAATGCTAACGAACAAAGTTTTTCACATTAACTTCGTAATATTTAAAAACTTCATCATAACTTTTCTTGGTCGAAAAGCAAAATGCCCTAACGAATAATGCAAACTAACAAAGTTTTAATCCAAACATAACAATGAAAATAAACAACGTTTTATCCAATACATAACATACAAAGCATCCCTAATAAAATATCATAATAAGAGTGTAATAGTTTACTGATTTAAATAGTAATATCGTCAAGTCAGATAAATAAGACAACCGTTCCTGCAGGACCCCCCTACTCCCATTCCATTGACTTTTGATCATAGTGACCTATGATTCAGGCACATTTGAGTTATTTCGGATAAAACTAGCGCAAAAAATAAGTCGTTTTTATACTAACCATTGTATATATGCCACGTACATGTTTTCACGTTAATCTAATGCTAACATGTCATACTCTGAACTAAGAGTATAATGTACAACGATCAAAACCTAACACATCTTAAGCGGGAATAAACAGCTAACATAACAAAGTTCCAATACTTAACAACAGTAAAAGTTACCGCTACACAGTGTCCAAACGTAACCTATTCCACGACCTTTTTCCAAAGCAAAACTCTAGCGCCCAATGTTAATTTTCTACATTAACACGGTAATATTTAACAATATTAACTAAGCCTATTTACTATTTATATACTAACCAACCGATATATGCTAACGTAACAAATTTTTTACATCAACTTAGTAATATAACAAAAATTCATCATAACCCTGTCTTAATATCGTAATCCCCAACGAATAATTGCAACAAACAAAGTTTAAACTAAACATACATAAAAATTAGCGCAAAAAT
>JABUQX010016284.1:0-25004 GCA_015478945.1 Trachelipus rathkii | reverse complement strand
ACTGTTAGTCTTCGCTTGAGCTCGATGATACACGTATCCTGGGATACAGTCTTACGGCTCTGCTTTACCACCTACTGCGAAAAAATATTCCAGAGATTGGGGTCTGAAGAGGTAACTGAATATCACGATGTCGCCGTCCCTGTAGTCATGGCTTTTGTTGGTCACTTGCGGAGTGGTTTCGCCACGGCAGCGCCTGCCTTTCTCGGTAGCTTACCCGGAGCTTGCCGCAGCGGACCGAACCTTTTTTTTTTTTGCTGGGGGCTTTTTTTGTCCGTGATTTCCTGAGCATACTGTATGTAGCTTCTTGGGCCATAGGCATCGAAGTAGCGAGGGTCGCAACTCCAGGCGTAAGAATGTGCTTAGAAACTCGCAATCTTGCTCGCCTCGTCCCTATTAGGCTATTCATTAGGGAATCTGTCTCTGTTCATGGGAACAGTTCCCGTCGCGGTCGTCAAAGAGAGCGCAGGTTGGGGTCCCCTTCTCTTCTCTGTTCGTTCCGTCGGCGCGAACACACCCCACTACGGATTCGCCCGAAAGTAGCATCATTAGAGAGCCCATTGTAGTGGCAGGGCGATGTCAGTAATATGCGACCGTGGGAACGCCCGGACTGACTGCCGCTCCTGAGACTAGTTAAGTTGTGGCGGAATGCTTCATGGGTAATTACACAAAGTCCCATTATAGCATACAACTATCTGGTAATTAGCTCTCTTTGCACCTACTGCGAACATAGTTATTCCAGAGATGTGCCGTACTTCAAACCCTAACTTTATCACACGATACGTGTGTCTGGCTTCTGTTGACAATTTACGGAGTGTTCGGCCACGCACGCGCCTGCCTTACTCGGTAGCTTAACCCGGAGGCTATGCAGCATAACGACATTTTGCTATTCTTACATGCTGCAAGCAGGGCGCTTTCGTTTGCTTGCTCGGCTTGTGTTAAACCTTATCAAGCGCGGACCAGTATTAGCAGGCATCAGCCACTCAGCCATCAGCTCAGCAGCAGCAGCGTTTGTAGAGGAAAAACGTTCAGGACGCAGTGGGACGTATGACTAGAGAAAGGAGGCTACCATCGGAGCTGAGATGTAAAAAAGCAGGGTTGGAATTCCTCCAGAGTTCCATAATGATCGATCATAAGCGACTCGTAATGAGCGCTCACGCGCGAGTATCTCCTTACGTAATCTACAATCGCCTTGGCATATCGCTATGACGTTCTCGGGTTCTATGCTCTCTTTCAGTCACACTGGCACCTCAATTCGCTGCTAAGTACCCTGTTACTTTTTGCAAACGATATGGGCTCGTGGGAACGAGGGATCAAAGGATGTTTGTTACGGTTGCGTACCTGGAAAATTCCTAATCCACGAATCTTTACTATACGGCGCGACTGTGATAACTCTCTCCGGTTACTCCAGGTCTTGCGCGATTTCATGGGGGGGCCGCTCGAGCTGTGTGCTGAATTCGCGCGGAAGTTCTCAGTGGAATCTCACTTGTCTGTACTGCTGCTTTACGCGTTCAGACGCAGTGGGACGTCTGACTGAGAAAGGAAGGCTAGCATCGGACTGAGATTGTAAAAAGGGGTTTGGATTTTCCTCAAGGTCCTATAAGTCTTTAATAAATCGACAGAATAATTTCCGATGTTGATCGCTAATCTCAATGCCTTTGCATTTCGCTAGATTCTCGGGTTCTTTATGCTCTCTCTTTGTCACACTGACTACAACAGTGACTATACCCTGTATTTTTGTGGGTTGGACGGGATCAAGGGATGGTTTTACGGTGCGTACGAACTCCTGATCCACGATTTTCCTATACGAGCCCGACTGTGATTCATCCTTTCTCGATTTACTCAGACGTTTGCGCGCATTTATGGGGGGCCTTTGGGTGTGCTGATCGCGCGGAGTTCTCGTGAATTTCTTTTTTTAAGTTGCTGTTGTTGTTGTTTTGCTGCTGCTAACGTACTGTCGTGAGAGAGGCTTAAAAACAGATACGTGCGAGGTTGACGAGGAGAACAACGAGAGTAAAGTTACAAGTACTACGTCCTGAGGTAGGGAATAGTGGTGTGGTCGACGGTCGTCAGAAGAGTTCGCAAACAAAATGGCGGTGCCGGACGGGCGAACTTGGTATCTCATTCCGATTCCCACGACAAAATACCTGCATGACATATTGGGTTTGAGTGCTTGGTGTTTTCCTTGGCCGGTCCAATCTGTATATAGTGGCCCCTGGCATCAGGGAGGACGCGACGACTACAAGGGGTACTTTTCCCATAAACGTACTTCCTTGCGGCTGTTAAAGTCAATTGGGTTAAGTTCGCGAAAAAAAGTACTACAGGGGGCAAAAGGAAGCTAGCGGGACTGGGTGCCTTCGCCCTCTTCGAGTGTTATGTCTCTATGCGGGTGCGGGCGGATTATTGGCCTCGCATTTTTATCTGAAGTTTCGGGTTTTGCCGACTATAGCGCGGACAGTAGTAATTTTCAATAGCTATGTCTCAGTGTATGTAGTAGTGAAGATCGGTTCAGACGAGTGGGAGTTTGACTGAGAAAGGAGCGCTACCATCGGACTGAGGATTGTAAAAGAGGATGTGCAGTCCTCGGCCCAAATTATTATCGGATCATTAGCGATCGAGATCTGAGGGTCGGGTCGAGATATCCCATCCTCGTATCTCAATGCCTTTGCATTCGCTGGAGTTTTCGGGTCTTGCGCTCTCTTTCGGTCACACCAACTGACAAATCGTTGCCTAGTACACCTGTAAATGGCTGGGCTTGGAGAACGGGACCCAAAGGTACTGTTTGTTACGGCGCGCTACATGGGGCGCGACTAGTGCATCATCCTTCCTGTACTCAGACGATCGCTATGATCGATCAATAACTTGGGACTCGGAGGAACATTGGCACACCCTCTTTTTACAATTCAGTCCGATCGGTAGCCTTCCTTTTTCTCAGCTTCAAACGTCACCATGCGTCTGAACCGTATCTTCTACTACTACATACTACTGAGACAGCTATTGAAATTACTTACTGTTTCGCCGCTAATAGTTCGGCAAACCGAAAGCTTCAGATTAAAAAGCGAGCAATAATCGCTCCGACCGCATAGCGACAGTAACACTCGAAAGAGGGCGAGGGCACCAGTCCCCTAGCTTCACTTTTGCCCCCTGTTTAGTACTTGGGAACTAACCATTGATTAACAGCCAAGGAAGTAGCGTTTATGGAAAATCCCTTGTATCGCCGTCCCGTGAGCCAGGGCCACTATAACGAGATTGGGACCGGCAGGAGAACACAAAGCACTCAAACCATAGTAGTTGTCAGAGTTAATGTTTGTCGCTGGAGGGATTCGGATGATATACCAATCGCCGTCCGCACGCATTTTATGTTTGCGAACTCATTCCTGAAACGACCGTCGATCACACACAACTATTCTACCCAGCGTTATCTTGTAACACTTTTACTCTCGGTCTTTCCTCGAACTACGCAGTATCTGTAGCTCTCTCACGAACAGTAGTAACAGCAGCAGAAAAACTAACAACAGCAGCTTTTTAAAAAAAAATTCAACGAGAACTACGCGCAGATCAAGCACACACGGCCCCCATAAATGCGCAAGACCTGAGTAAAGAGGAAGGATGATGCACAGTCCGCGTCCGATCGTATAGGAAAATCAAGTGGCACAGGCCATTTTCCCGTAGCAGCACGCGTAACAAACACCTTTGATCCAGTTCCAAGCCAGCAAAATACAGATACCGAGGTACCTAGCAGCGATTTGAGTAGGTGTGACTGAAAGAGGAGACATATAGACCGAGAACTCAAGCGATGACAAGGGGCATTGAGATACGAAGGAGGACACTCGACCCGAGCGCTCATACCGACCGCTATGCTCGATCTTATTGGGACTCGGAGGACATTCCACCCCTCTTTTTACAATCTCAGTCCCGATGGTAGACCCTTTCCTTTTCAGTCAAACGATCCCACTTGCGTTCCTGAACCGTACAGCAGCAGCTAGTAGCACAGTAGACCTTCACCGAGACTCGCTGCGATTCAGCACACCGACGCCCCCATAAATGCGCAAGACCTGAGTAACGAGGAGGGATGATGCACAGTCGCGCGCCCGTATAGGAAAATCGTGGATAGGATTTTCCGTAGCGCACCGTACCAAACAGTCCTTTGATCCCCGTTCCCAAGCCCAGCCAAATACAGCGGTACTAGCCGATTTAGTAGGTGTGATGAAAGAGAGCATAAGACCCGAGAACTCAAGCGAATGCAAAGGGCATTGAGATACGAGGAGGATTAACTCGACGAGCGCTTTTCATACCGATCGCTATGGATCTTATCTTATTGGGACTCGGAGTGACATTGCCAACACCTCTTACTTTACAACTTTCAGTCCGATGTAGCCTTCCATTTCTCAGTCAAACGATCCCCACTGCGTTCCTGACCGTTTTCCTCTACAACGCTGTGCTGTGTGATGTGATTGCTGATGCTGCTAATTACTGTCCGCGCTATAGTAGTTTTTAACCACGCGAGCGCGAGCAACGAAACGCCTGCTTGCACATGAAGAATAGCAAAAAGTCGTTATGCGGCAAGCTCCGGGTAATGCTACCGCAGATAAGCAGGCGCCTGCACGTGGCGAATTACCATCGATAATTGCATCACAAACGCCAAGGGACACACTCGTAGAATAAAGTTATACGTTTGAAGTACCCCAAATCTATGGAATAAATTTTCGCAGTAGGTGGCAAAAGAGAGCATTAAACTTACCAGATAGGCTGTTACATTGACTTTGTTTTAATTCAACCAAGAAGCACATCCGCCACGAAACTCTAAACCATAGTCTTCAGAAAGCAGCAGCAGCCCGAGCGTTCCACGCGCTCGCAATACTGACTCGCCTGCCACTACAATGGCTCCCTAATTAGCTACCTTCGGGGTCGCTGAATCCGTAGATGGGTTGTGTTCGACGCCGCGACGACAGAGACGAAGAGGAACACCAACTCGCTCTCTTTGACGACAGAGAACGACGGGAACGTCCCAAACAGAGACAGATCCTTATGATATAGCTAAATGGAACGAGCGGCAAGTTGCGAGGTTTCTAAAGCCTTCTACGTTCCAGTATGCGAACCTCCGCTACTCGCGATGCCTATGGCAAGGACAGCTACATACAGTATAGTCAAGAACACGAGCAGCCAGCAAAACAGTCGTCTGCGGCAGTTCGGGCAACGACCGAGTACAGGCAAGCGCTTGCCGATGGCGGTATAATACCACTCCGCAAATTGACAACAAAAGCCACACACGCACATGTGATACAGTTACCTCTTCAGCCCCCAATCTCTGGAATAATTTTCGCAGTAGGTGGTAACAGAGCCGTAACTGATCAGATACGTGTATCAGCGACCAAGCGAAGACACACACATCGTGATACAGGCTACCCCTCTCAGACCCCAATCTCTGGGAATTTATTTTCGGCAGTAGGTGGTAAACAGAGCCGCTCCACTGGGACCAAGACAGGGTGGTATCATGGAACTTTATGTTATTACAACACCAAGAGCATCCGCCACGATTAACCTCGCTCCTACAGCGCGGCACCAGCGCTTCCACACACGTCGCAATTTACTAACTCGCGCTGCCACTTTAGCATGGGCCTAAAGCTACCTTCGGGCATCGTAGTTCTGGGTCGTGTTCGACGCGCAAAGCACGCGACAGAGAACAAGGGAACCCAACCTCGCTCTCTTGACGACGACGACGGGAACGTCCCAAACAGAGACAGATCCATGATATTAGCTAAATAGGACGAAGCAGCAAGTTGCTTGGTTTCAAGCAATCGACGTACCATAGTTGCTACTCGCTACTCGATGGCCTATTATGAAGCTACAGAGCTCAAAGACACGAGACTCCAGCAAAACAGTCTATTCGTACTGGGGAAGGCTCCGGGTTAAAGCTACCCGAGTAAGGGCGGCGCTGCCGTGGCGACATCCACCACTCCGCAATTGGACATCAGCAAGGACAAGACACACGCACACACATCGTTAGAAGTGACCATCCGTCTCGAATCCATCACACTGCAACACACCAAATCTCTGGCACATTTATTGTATTCGCAAGTAAGAGTGGAAAGAGAGCTAACCTTACAGATAGGCAAAGGTGTTATCATCGAACTTTGCATCATTACAACCCCAAGAGCAAATCGCACGAAAACTTAACCTAGTCTACAGAGCGGAGCGCCGAGACGTCATCACCGTCGCAAATTACTGACTCGACATTGACCACCACTACAATGGAGCCCCTAATTAGCTACCTTCGGCGAATCCCGTAGAGAAGCGGTTGTCAGTATCGCCGCGACGCACGAACAGAGAGAGAAAAGGGAACCCACCACGACCGCATGCACGCCCTGTGCGACCACGACGACGGGAACGTCCCAAACAGAGACAAATCCCTATGATATAGCTTAATAGGGACGAGCAGCAAGTTGCGAGGTTCTAAAGGCAATCGGAGTCATAGTTGCACCCGAGCACGATGACAGTCTTATAATTCACGTACAACGCTAAGACAGAAAGTCGCACCCAACATATCACGCCCGACACGACCACGACGACACGAACCTGAAAGGAGAGGAGAACAGCACCACGCATGCAGCAAGAGCGCAAAGGTAACTATTAGTCTACTACCCTCGCACACACCAATCTCTCGTATACCAACAACGTTCCGACTTTATAACTAGCTTTTTCGTATCTCATTTTTAAATAGCCATTTACATAACGGCGTCAACGACAGGCATTCCAGACTAAACAGACGAACGACATACTCCCCACACTGCACACTCAAGAAATGCTCAACCCACAGGAGGAAGCCCTACGAAGACAACTTTACCGGAGCAGGTAGCCTAGAAAACCTTACATTTGCTGATGCTACGCCAGACCGAGTGAATCGCTCTTTCACGACCACGGAAAGCCGCCTACGTCAGCAGCTAGCTTCTTTGTTATCCGATATCAATCACTTTTCTTCTACCGCGCGACGAGACTCGAAATTCAAGGACGTCAACAGGAGCATGATGCAAAAACAAAAAACAGTACTTACTTCGCACACAGCTCCAGAACACGTCATTCAATAGCGCCTGTAGACCGGGTGAGACTGCGGTTTCCGTCATTCAATTAACATCACCACCAACGTTTCGCGGTGCTTCCCGCAAGCCCCGCGAACGCACGGCCCAAAATTATTACCATCTTATCGGACTCTGAAAACCTTAACTTTTCCACGACTATGACCGACACTCGGGGAACGAGGAGCCGACAGACAAAACAGAAAAAGAATCACGAGAAACAAAAAGGAAGAGGAGCGAAACGTAGCAATCCAGCCAGCCATTACTGTACACATGTACCAGTGCAGTGTCTTTTACCAGTGCCCCTTTTGCTTTACCAGTGCCCTTTGCTTTCTACCGGTGCCTTGCTCTTTACCGGTGCCTGTTTGCCTGCTCTGCCTGCGCTGTTGCTTTACCCGCGACCTCTCCAACTGTTACCAGTCTGCCTGCCTGCCTGCCTGCCTGCTGCCTGGCTGCTGGCTGCCTGCCTGCCTGCTGGCATGCCCGAAACGAACAGAAAAAGAACAGAGGAGGAACAAAGAAGGAGGGAGCGAAACCTAAGCAATCCAGCCAGCCATTGCCCCACTTGCGCTGCTGCTTCGCCCCGCACTCAACTGTTCCATTGGCCTGCTGCCGCTCCAGAGAACAAGAGCTCGCAAACGTTATGACCGAGAAGCCGACAAGGACAGAACGAAAACAGAACAGAGAAATGAAAGACCGAGGGAGCGAAAGCCTAGCCAGCACAGGCCGCCCCTGCTGCGTGCTGCCGCCGCACTACAAACTAACTCCACTGCCTGCCTGCTGCGCCTGCCTGCCACCCGAAACGAGCCGTATACATTCTAGACTTTTTTTTATCGCGAGAGATAGGATACACGACTATGTACAGCGGACGAAAACCACTTTCGCAGACGAAGAAGCATGAACCCACCGCCATAGTCCAAACGAGGCAGAGTTATGCAAGTTCGGTAGAGTGAGAACGCAGCCCGCTGCTTTTTCCTTGCGGAGATCGTTAACATCATACCCATCTCCCCCTCCGCATATTCTCTCTCGTTCAATCGCAGGCAAGTATTCGTACATATCTTGGAACTCTATGTACCCCACGCTTATCAGCCTCGACAACCACACTTTAGGCCGGCGGGGGGGAAGAGGAGACCCAATTGCGTTTCTACGAACGCGAAGGAGATCTGTAGTAACCTTTTGCCCTGGGGGGGAAGCCACACAACCCAGGCAAAGCAGTGTCCTATCTATCTCGCGTCCGTATTAACCCTGCGCTCGGACACACATGATCGTCACGCAAGAGACGTTCACCGGTGTATCAAAAGGAACCGCCGATGTCGTGCCCGGCTTGCTTGGACATTTTCTCGTCATCGTGCTTATAAATTGTTCGGGCGTGATTTAAAGGTACACTTCAATCTTGAGAGGCGGTCCCCCGGGGGTGGGACTCGGTAGCCAGCACGGAGGTCAATGGAACGGCACTTGGTATCGTTATTAAGGTTTCAGCTTTGAACGATCCAGGACCACCTTCATACCCGTGACAGCACTCGCCACAATTGTCGTCTTAATAGAATGTACCCCGTCGCCACAGGGCAAAGATCTTTCCCCCATCCTGAGCTGCGTTGCCGTATCAGGAAATTAAATCGCTGGTTTGACCGACGAGATTGGCGATGAAGATGGTGATAACCTACGCGAGAGGCAATCACGTTCAATTTCACCGACTCAATCCGCCGCCCCACGACCAAACCTCGGCTGTGCTGGTAGACAGAGTCTTTTCCATCTACACTCTGCCGGTCGTTACCGGGATACCCATCCGCCACGCGGAAGTCGATGTTTCGGGCTCCTACCTCTCCAACTCCAATAGTGCAGTGACAGGCTTGTTGGAACTGGCCGATTGGTTATACTATCATTTGCTATCCACCGCTCGTTTAATGTTCGTTGGCAGTGGATCGTTCAGTCTGTCGTGGAACCGGATGTGGCCGAAACTCGGACAAAGACGCAGAAAGAAAATCTCGCTTCTTAGCGTTCCACGCCCTCTTCCAGCGAGCATATTCGAACTCGCGCCTCTAAGCCAATGTGCGAATAGACAGTAGGCAGCTACGACCCGGAAAGCTGTCGCACACGCTTTTAACTAACGGAAGAATCTGCTGCTCTAACTACTACAACGTGAGCGGTGTGACATGCCCGAAGGGATACCTCATGGCAGCGACTAGGGTCATCTCAACCCTTAATATGTATATTTCGAAAGGCATCCATTACAGAGTCGGTAGAGAAGATTACTGCGAGATGCAGTTCGCAACAGCAAAAAGCAGCAGACCCAAGCTCCATTTCCGAAACCAGCGCAGCAGCGACTCTTTATGCGGTTCGTAGAGGGAGTGAAAGACTACTTAATCCGCGGTGCCGCTTAAACAGCGTATATATCGGTATAAACCTAGGGACTACGTTTTCTGTGATTGCGCTCCTCTGCGTTCGAATTAGGATGTCACCCTTCTTGGCGAGCACACTAAAGACGATAGAGAAAAGATGCTCTTTTTCAGCAGAAGCGGGACCCCCAGTCGTCCATATTGCCAAACACGAGCAGAGTTATTGGCAGTTCGGTAGAGGGAGTGAAAGAGACCGCTTTTACTCCGTTCGAACTGCTAAAGAAAGCTGCTGACACCCTTTTCCGTAGCTAACTGCCTCACCGAAGTATCACCCCTACTACCACAACCTTCCACTCTCTACTACCCAGAGAGGAGGGGGAGCAGCAGCAGCAGGGGGCCGCGCCATCATATTCCACGCGACACGGGTTACATGACAGCATTTCGCCTGGAGACGACACGGTCTATACCTTCATTGCGCGGAGCCAATTTCAAGTTCAGGGGACAAGGATTTTTTCTCAATAGCTCGTTACTTGTAAATGTTTCTAGGCGGGTCCCGACGCATCCGCACCTACATGAGATAACTATTCCCCGATCCAGAAAAACAAACCAAGACTCAACAACTTACGAGGAAAAAAGCTCATATTTTTCCGTAAAAAAAGGCGGAAATCCGCCTTTTTTCGACCTCGAAGCTGAACGACGACTGCTGAGCTTCGACACCTATCCGTGAATTTTTCTCTCGATTTCAGGTTTTCGACTTAGGTCACGGAAAACTGCTAGAGGGGTAAGCAGAGTTCCACTTCCTCGCGACCACGTATCGTGATGCTATATTGCCAGGAGAGGGTGACGAGACCACAGACAGTCACGCACCAAGCTAGAAGCCCAAAACCGGACACCACGCTCGCTGGGAAGAGTGAAGGGAACCACCTCGCTACTCTCCCGATTCTGACTGGACTTGAAAGTACCTCTTGGCAGAACTAAAGAAGAGGGAGAGACAGAGAGCTTTCACAGGAAGCGGACCCCCAGTTTCCATATTGCCAAACACCGGCAGAGTTATTGCCAGTTCCCGGTTAGAGGGGTGGGAAGACCCGCTTTTTGTCTCCGGTTCGAACTGCTGAAGACGCGCCTGTTGACTGCACACGCCTCTCCTGTAGTTAAACTGCCTACGAGATATAACCCCCTACTACCACTCGCTACTACCAGAGAGAAGGCAGCAGGCGGGCCCCCAATCCTTTACACGCGCACGAGCGTTCATTGAACAATCATTGCCGGGAAAACGAACGGTCTATCCTCTGCGCGGAAGGCCAATTTTTCAGTCAGGGGAAGGTTTTCTCAAAATGCAATCGTTACTCGTAAATGTTTTTCTAGGCGGGCCGAGCAATCGCCCTAATGACGATAACCTTCCCCCGACAGAAAAACGAACCACGATCAACAATTCGATGAAAAGCTCCTATTTTTCCTGTAAAGCGCGGAAAAATCGCCTTTTTTTTGCTCTAACCGCGGCAACGACGACTGCTTGAGCTTCAGAACCTCTCCTGCTGACATTTTTCTTCTCGATTTTCAGGTTTTCGACTTACGGCTACGGAAACTGCTGAGGGTGTAAGCAGAATATCCATTCCTCGCGATCCACCGTCGTGTGAGTCTATATGACAGGAGAGGGTGACGGGACAACAGACAGTCACGCACCAAGCTTAAGAAGCCAAACCCCGGAACACGCCGCTGGGAGAAGGACGCGGAACCCAACCCGCTCTCATCCCCGTTCTTGACTTGGACTGGAAGTCTACCTCTTGGCAGAACTAAAGAAGAGGGAGAGGACAGCAAAGCTTATTCAGGAGCGGACCCCCAGTTCCATATCCAAACACGAGCAGAGTTATTGCCAGTTCAGTAGAGGGGTAGTGGAAGACCCGCTTTTTTGTCTGCCGTTTCGAACTGCTGAAAGAGCGCTGGCTGCTGACACCCTTCCGTAGTAAACTGCTGAGTAATGAACCCCTTACTACCACTCGCTAACTACCCAGAGAGGAGGAGGAGGAGCAGGGCGGGCGCGCCATCCTTTTCACACGCGACCACGAGGTTCATTGACATTATTCGCCGGGACGAACGGTCTATCATCTCATGCGCGGAGGGCCAATTTTCAAGGTCGGGGGAAAGGGTTTTCTCAAATGGCATTCGTTAACTTCGTAAAATCGTTTCTAGGCGGGCCGTAGCAATCGCCCTAATGAGATAAACCTAATCCCCGACTAGAAACAACCACAGCACTCACAACTTCAGAGAAACAGCTCTATTTTTTTCCGTAAAAGGCGGAAAAATCCGCCTTTTATGGCCTCTCGAGGCAGGGAAAGCTCGAGCGCCAGGCCTGCACCCTCTCCGGGACTCGACCTTTCGATGAGTTCTTCACTTTTGGTCCCGGAAGACCGCCCACCTCGCTCTGGCAGTCTCTCCGTACCGTCGTTAGGACTCTTGTTCGGAGAGCTTATCCAGTGAGAGCGCAAAGTGTAGGATATATGCCTTCTCGCTGTCGTCCTACTTTACGTAGGAGACTGCCCGACAACTGTGAGAAGACACTCGTGTCCCGCCCGAGCAGCCAGGCGGTCTCATCGAGCTTTGCCCACCTGACACCATTGCAGACACGGTGGAGGTACCTCCCATCCGCCTCAGTCCCCACGCTCTGGCCCTGCTTACCACTCCTGAACGCAGAGAGAGCCGTGACATTGACATTAACACGGGAGCTCGGAACCTCCGAGTGGTCACACCCGGGAGAAACTCATCTTCCGGATGCCTCACCATCATCTTCCCCGTTCCCCCTCTCCGCATGCATCTATCCACTCTATGTCTCGGAGAGTTGGGAGCAGGAGCGATGATGGGGGCGTCTGCCTGCGAGTACGAAGCGTCATTGGCGCACCTTCCTTACCAGGGAAGACCTATTCTTCTTCTCGCGAGGATGGCCAATCTTCAAGACGGCGGTAAAGGTTTGTCTCGGACTCGGGCTCGGCCTCGTAGATGTATTCATAGAACGGCCCAGGCGGGCCGCACTCCCGAGGAATTAACCTCCACCCCGCAGGAAGATCGTCCAGAGCTACAACGAGGTCGAGAAAGGCTCTACTCTTCCGTAAAGGCGGAAAATCCCGCCCTTTTTTCGACTCGAAGCAGGGAAAGCTCGAGCGCCACCGCTGCACCCTCTCCGGGACTCGACCCCTCGATTTGAGTTTTTACACTTTTGGTCCCGGAAGACCGCCGAACTCGTCTCTAGCAGTCATCTCCGTACTCCGGGCTTAAATACTCTCGCTCGCACGAGAGCCTTATATCCCAGGTGCGAGAGGGCAAAGGGAGGAATAACAATGGAAGCTCGCTCTCCTACTTTACGTAGGAGAGCGGCGACAACTGTGAGGAGAGACACTCGTGTCACCGCCCCAGCAGACCAGGCGAGTCTCAGTTCGAGCTTTGCCCTGTGACAACAGGCAGACGCGGTCGAAGTTCCTCCCATCCCGCTCAGTCCCACTCCTCTGGCCCTGCAGTTCCCAATCCTGAACGCAGAGAGAGACGTGACATTGACATTAACCCCGGCATGCTCGGAACCTCCGAGTTGTGGTGACACCCGGGAGAAAATCATCTCCCGGATGCCTCACCATCATCTTCCCGTTCCACCTTTCCGCATGCATCTATCTCGCGGGAGTGGGAAGCACACAGGAGCGATGATGGGGCTTCTGCCTGCGAGTACGAAGCGTTATTGGCACCTTCCTTACCAGGGAAGACCTTCTTCTTCTTCTCGCGGAGGCATGGCCAATCTTCCAAGTCGGGAAAGGTTTGTCTCGGACTCGGCTCGCGCTCGTAGATGTTTCTAGACGGCGCCAGGCGCCGCCCTCCGCAGATAACCTCCACCCGCCAGGAAGATCGTCAAGACAAGTCACGGCGAGGAAAAGGCTCTACTTTGCGCGGCGTTAAAAGGCGGGAAATCCGCCTTTTTTCGACCGAAGCTGGGAAAGCTCGAGCGCCACGCTGCACCCTCTCCGGACTCGACCCTCGATTTTGAGTTTTTCACTTTTGGTTCCGGAAGACCGCCACCTCGTTCTGCAGTTCTCTCCGTACCTCCGGTTAATACTCTAGTCGAGAGAGCTTTATCCCAGTGAAGGGGCAAAGGGAGGACATAATAATGCCTTCTCGCTCTCCTACTACGTAGGAGAGCTGCGACAAATGTGAGAAGACACTCGTTTCCCGCCCCAGCAGCCAGGCGGTCTCATCGAGCTTTTGCCCTGCTGACACAGGCAGACGCGGTGGAGTTCCTCCCATCCCGCCTCAGTCCCCGCTCTAGCCTGCGTAACACTCCTTACGCAGAGAGAGACGTGACATTGACAATTAACACGGGATGCCCGGAACCTCCGAGTGGTGACACCGGGGAGAAACTCATCTCCCGGATGCCTCATCATCATCTTCCCTGTTCCACTCTCAGCATGCATCTATCTCTCGGAGAGTGGAAGCAGGAGCGATGATGGGTGCGTCTGGCCTGCGAGTACGAAGCGTCATTAGCACCTTCCTTACCGGAAGACCTCTTCTTCTGCTCGCGAGGATGGCCAATCTTCATAGTCGGGTAAAGGTTTGTCTCGGGACTCGGCTCGGCTCGTAGATTTCTAGACGGCCCAGGCGCCGCCTTCCCGAGTAACTGCCACCCCGCCCAGAAAGATCGTCCAAAGCTCAAACGGGTCGAAGAAAAGCGCGTCGACTTCCGTAAAAAGGCGAAAATCCGCCTTTTTTCGACCCTCGAAGCAGGGGAAAAGTCGACCGACCACGGCTGCACCCTTCGGGATCGACCGTCGAGTTGAGTTTCACTTTTGGTCGCCGGAAGACCGCACGCTCGTTTGGGCAGTCCTCTCCGTACCTCCGGCCTTAGGACTCTACGTCGAGAGAGCTTTATTCCAGTGAGAGGGCAAAGGTAGGACATATTGCCTTCTCGCTCTCCTACTTTACGTAGGAGAGCTGCGACAACTGTGAGAGGACACTCGTGTCCCGCCCCAGCAGCCAGGGTCTCATCGAGCTTTGCCCAGCTGACACAGGCAGACGCGGTGGAGTTCCTCCCATCCCGCCTCAGTCCCCACGCTCTAGGCCCTGCGTACCACTCCTGAACGCAGAGAGAGACGTGACTTTGACATTAACACGGGATGCTCGAAACCTCCGAGTGGTGACACCCGGGAGAAACTCATCTCCCGGTTGCCTCAACATCGTCTTCCCTGTTCCACCCCTCCTCGTTCTACTACTATCGGGGAGAGTGAGGAACGGACGGGTTCCGATGATTGGTGTCTGCCTTAGAGAAGCGTCATTGGCACCTCCTTACCCAGGGAGGAAGTCCTGTACTTCCGAGAGAATGGCCAATCTTCAGGTCGGGGTAAAGTTGTCTGGATGTTCTGCTCCTCGTAGCCGCTACAAGGCGGCCCAAGAGCTGCCACTCCGAGATAATACCCCTCACCCGCCTAAAAGATCGTCAAAGACCTTGGCAGGTCGAGCAAAAGCTCTACTTTTCCGTGAAAAGGCGGAAAATTCCGCCTTTTTCGACCAAATTCACGGAAAAGTTCGATCACCCGGCTGCACCCTCTCCGGGACTTGACAACTCGATTTTGAGTTTTTCACCTTTGGTCACGGAAGACCGCCTCGTTCCTGCAGTCTCTCCGTACCTCCGGCTTCCCACTTGTCGAGAGAGCAATATCACCGTGAGAGGGCCACGAGACATAATAATGGCTGTGAACTGCCTGGTTAGTCCCTGGAAGGGATGTCACCACAGCTCACAAACACTTACTCGTTCCGCCCCAAGCCGGCGTTCTCTCGAGCATTTGCCCTCCTGTACACAGGCAGACGCAGGTGGAGGTACCTCCATCCCGCTCGTCCCCAGCGCTCTACGGCCCTGCGTACCACTTCCTGACCGCAGAGAGAGGATGACCGTGACATGACATTAACACGGGATGCTTGGAACCCCCGAGTGGTGACACCCGGGAGAACCTCATTCCCGGGTGCCTCAACATCGTCTTCCCTGTGCCACCCCTCCTCGTGCTTACTACCTTATCGGGGCAGGTGAGGCGACGGGTTTCCGAATGATTCTGGTGTTGCTGAGAGAAGGTCATTGGCACCTTGTCCTCCAGGGAGGAAAAGTCCTCTACTTCTCGAGAGGAAGGCGGCCAATCTTCAAGTCGGAGTAAAGGTTTGTCTCGGACTGTGCTCTCCTCGTGGCCGCTACAAGGCGGCCCAGGAGCTGCCACTCCGAGATAACCCCTCACCCGCCTAAAGATCGTCCAAGACCTTGCAGTCGAGCAAAAGCTCTACTTTTCAGTGAAAAAGGCGGAAAATTCGCCTTTTTTCGACCTCGAAGCAGCGGAAAAGTTCGATCACCCGGCTGCACCCTCTCCGCGACTTGACACCTCGATATTAAGTTTTTCACCTTTGGTCACGGAAGACCGCCTCGTTTCCTGCAGTCTTCTCCGTACCTCCGGCTCCCACTTGCGTCGAGGAGAAGCAATATCCCGTGAGAGGCCCACGGGCGATCAGATAAGCCTGTGAATGCGTGGTTAGTCCTGGAAGGATGTCACCAAACAGCTCACAAGACACTAACTCGTCTCCGCCCCAGCGGGCGTTCTATCGAGCTTGCCTCCTGAACAGCAGGACGCGGTGGAGGCCTCCCATCCGCCTCAAGTCCCCCACGCTCTAGGCGCCTGCGTACACTCCTGACCGCAGAGAGAAGACGTGACATGACATTCAACACGGATGCTTCGAACCTCGAGTGGTTGACACCGGGAGAAACTATCTCCCGGTGTGCCTCAACGCGTCTTCCTGTTCAACCCTCCTCGTGCTACTACTATTGGGGAGAGTGAACGACGGGTTCTGATGATTGGTGTCTGCCTGAGGAGAAGCGTCATTGGGCACCTTTCCTCCAGGGAGAAGTCCTCTACTTCTCGAAGAGGATGGCCAATCTTTCAAGTCGGGTAAAGTTGTTCGGGACGATGCTCTGCTCGTAGCCGCTACAAGGCGGCCCAGAAGTGGCACTCCGAGATAACCCCTCACCGCCTAACAGATCGTTCCAAGACCTTGGCAGGTGCGAAGCAAAGCTCTACTTTTTCCGTGAAAAGGCGGAAACATTCCGCTTTTTCGACCCAAAATCACGGCAAAAGTTCGATCACCGCTTGCACCCTCTTCGGACTTGGGACACCTCGGAATTTGAGTTTTTCACCTTGGTCACGGAAGCCACCTCGTCCTGGCAGTCTCTCCGTACCTCCGGCCTCCCACTCGTCGAGAGAGCAATATTACCGTGAGAGGGCCACGGGACATAAAAATGCCTGTGAACTGCCTGGTTTGTCCCTGGAAGGATGTCACCAACAGCTCACAAGACACTACTCGTCCCGCCCCAGCCGGCGTTCTCATCGAGCTTGCCCTCCTGACACAGGCAGACGCAGTGGAGGTCCTCCCATCCCGCCTCAGTCCCCCACGCTCTAGGCCCTGCGTACCAATCCTGACCGCAGAGAGAGACGTGACATTAATTAACACGGATGCTCGAACCATCCGAGTAGGTGACACCCGGAGAAAACTCATCTCCGCGTGTGCTCTTCACATCGTTCCTGTTCCACCCTCTCGTGCTACTACTATCGGGGAGAGTGAAGAACGACGGGTTCGATGATTGGTGTCTGCCTGATAGAAGCGTCATTGGCACCTTCCTCCAGGAGGAAGTTCCTCTACTTTCTCGAGAGGATGGCCAATCTTCAATTCGGGGTAAAGGTTGTCTCGGACTTTGCTCTCCTCGTAGCCGCTACAGGGCGGCCCAGGAGCTGGCCACTCCGAGAAAACCCCTCACCCGCCTAAAAGATCGTCCAAAACCTTGGCAGGTCGGCAAAAGCTCTATTTTTCCGTGAAAAGGCGGAAAATTCCGCCTTTTTCGACCAAAACACGGAAAAGTTCGATCACCCGGCTCACCTCTCCGGGACTTGACACCTCGATTTTGAGTTTTTCACCTTAGGTCACGGAAGACCGCCTCCGTTCTGGCAGTCTCTCCGTTCCTCCGGCTTCCCACTCGTCGAACGAGAGCAATATCAACCAGTAAGAGAGGGGCCACGGAAATAATAATGCCTGTAACTGCCTGGTTAATCGCGCTGGAAGGAGCACCAACAGCTCACAAGGACACTACTGTCCGCCCCAACCGGGCGTTCTCATCGAGCTTGCCCTCCTACAGAAGGGCAGACGAACGGTGGAGCGGAAAGATTGTTGCTAACTACCCACGCTCTAGGCCCTGCGTAACACTCCTGACCGCAGAGAGAGAGGTGACATTGACATAAACACGGGATGCTCGGAACACGTCCGAGTGGTGACACCCGGAGAAACTCATCTCCGGTTGCCTCAACATCGTGCTTCCCTGTTCCACCCCTGCCGTGCTACTACTATCGGGAGAGTGAGGAACGACGGGTTCCGGTGATTGGTGTCTGCCTGAGAGAAACGTCATTGGCACCTTCCTCCAGGGAGAGGAAGTCCTCTACTTCTCGAGAGGAAGGCCAATCTTCAAGTCGGGGTAAAAGTTTGTCTCGGACTGTGCTCTCCTCGTAGCCGCTACAAGGCGGCCGAGGAGCTGCCACTCCGAGATAACACCTCACCCGCCTAAAAGATCGTCCAAGACCTTGGCAGGTCGAGCAAAAGCTCTACTTTTCCGTGAAAAGGCGGAAAATTCCGCCTTTTTCGACCAAAATCACGGAAAAATTCGATCACCCGGCTGCACCCTCTCCGAGACTTGACACCTCGATTTTGAGTTTTTCACTTTGGTCCGGAGACCGCCTCGTTCCTGCAGGTCTCTCCGTACCTCGGTTCCACCTCGTTTTCGAGAAGAGCAATGATTTCACCGTGAGAGGGGCACGGGACATAATAATGCCTCTGAACTGCTGGTTAGTCCCTGGAAGGATGTCACCAACAGTCAAAGACACCACTCGTCCCGCCCCAGCCGGGCATTCTCATCGAGCTTTGCCCTCCTGACACAGGCAGACGCGGTGGAGGTCCTCCATCCCGCCTCAGTCCCCCTCGCTCTAGGCCCTGCGTACCACTCCTGACCGCAGAGAGAAGTGACATTGACATTAACACGTGATGCTCGGAACCTCCGAGTGGTGACAGCCGGGAGAAACTCATCTCCCGGCTGCCCCATCCATCTTCCCTGTTCTCCACCTCTCCGAAATGCCTCTATGTCTTCGGAGAGTTGGGAGCAGTTGGGCGATGAATGGGTAGCGGTCCGTTGCCTGCCTGACTGAGAGCTGTAGCTAAGCTCTTCAGCTGGGGGGAGATACCTTACCGTATCCAGGCCTAGTCCCCACGGTCTAGGCCTGTACTACCACTACCTAATACAGAAGAAGACGCGTGACATTGACATTGGTGCTGGATACTCGGACCTCTCCGAGAGCGGTGGCTGTCGGCAGTGATTACTACTGCCAGGCAGCCTCAGATGCCTCTTCCTACTCTCCCTAGCTACCGGAGAGGTCGGAAGGAGAAAGTCATCGACACGCCTCCCTGGTTCGGCCGAACCAGGTATGTCTCTTTTCTCACTCGGCACCCCCTATATCAAGTTGGGGCAGAAATTAGTCATAATAAGGTCGGCAAACACTCGTAAAACTACCCCTTTCTTTTTTTGCGAATTTATAGAAATAACATCTAAAGCTTGAAAAAGCGCTTTAAATAAAATTAATTTATAGAAAAAAAATTTTCCGCGGCCCAGCTACCCCTCTCTATACATCAATGCCTCCTCGCCCCGTATACCACCCCACCCGTCAGCAAAATTTTAGTCAAAAAAATTTGGGTGGTGATGATGATGTACTGTAGAATATGTTGGCATCCTTTCAATTCGGAGAGTACGTTTCAGGACCGAGGAACGAAGCCTACTGGTAGTGCTCTCCTGGTACGATTTTTTTTCGAAAAACCAACTTTTTTTTTTGGTGCAGCGGCTTAACGAAAAAATCGAAAAAATTCTAATGTCCCCCGACCAAGAATATCGACCAAAACAAGACTTCGGGAGAGCCACGTTTCAGAGCCCAGACGAGTACGTGGGTAAGCTCGCTGCGTGGCATTTTTAAATTCCGTATATACAAAAATTTTAAGAGGATGACAGCATTTACCGTGACATAGTCATCAAGCATAAAAAAAATTCTAACGTCCCCCGACCAAAATTTACGACCAAAACCAGACTTCGGAGAGCACGTTCAAGACCCGGACGAGTACGGTGGACAGTCTGCGTTCGAGACACTTTGCTAATCCCCAAGCCATTTTTTCGACCAAAATTTTTTCTACAGTCCCCACTCGGGCAGATCGAGAAAATTCCTAGAGTTCCCGACCAGATTTCGACCCAAACCAGACTTCGGAGAGCGCGTTTCAGACCCAGACGAGTACGTGGGTACGGCGTTGCGAGACATTTTTTTAATTCCCTATATAAAATTTTTCGAAATTTAAAATGGAAGGGACCGACTGACCAAAATTTTTCAAAGTCCCCAGACCAAAATTTCGACCAAACAAGACTTCGGGAGAGAGCACGTTTCACCCCCAGACGAGTACGTGGACACTCTCGTTCAGAGTCACTTTCCTAATCGCCAGCCATTTTTCGGGACCGACCGACCAAAAATTTTTCAAAGTCCAAGCACTTCAACTCGGAGGGAAAAATTTCTGACCTCTGGGCGGCCCTATGATCGCCTCTGTCGAGCGCGGCCGAGAAATACCCTTCCAAATCAGGTTTTCACGGAAATTCTCGCGCAGCGAAACTTCTTTCCTTCCCGCCGGGGACTCAGGAAGAGGAGATTTCTCAAGCAACAACGCGCGAGATTTTCCAAAGTCGATTTTGGACTGAGGGGGAATAATTTCTTACGCGTGCGGCCATTATTTGATCGCCAGTTGTCGAGCGCGCCGAGAAAACCTTCCAAATCCAGCTTTTCACGGGAAATCTCGCGCAGCGAAATACTTCCTTCTTCCTTCCAGGCCCCCGCCGGACTTAGTAGAGTCCAAAGAGGAGATTTCTCGGGCAACAACGCGCGAGATTTTCAAAGTCGGATTTGGACTGAGGGGATATTTCTTACCGTGGCGGCCATATGATCGCCCTTGTCGAGCGCGGCGGAGAAATGCCCTCCCCCAAATCCAGTTTTTCACGGAAAATCTCGCGCAGCGAAACTTTCCTTTCCTACCGCCGGACTCAGGGTCGGAAGAGGATTTTTCTCGCAAAAACGCGCGAGATTTTTCCAAAGTCGGATTTGGACTGAGGGGGGATATCTCTTACCGTGGCCGGCCATATGATCGCCCTTGTCGAGCGCGCCGAGAAATACCTTCCCAAAACCAGCTTTTCACGGGAAATCTCGCGCAGCGGAAACTCCTCTCCTTCCCAGGCCCCCCGCCGGACTTAGAGTCCAAAGAGGAGCTTTCTCGGCAACAACGCGCGAGATTTTCCAAAGCTCGGATTTTGGACTGAGGGGATATTTCTTTACCTGGGCGGCCATATGATCCGCCGCCTGATCAGCGCGGCCGAAAAAATTACCCTTCCTAATCCAGGTTTTCAGGGAAATCTTCGCGCAGAACTACCTTTCCTTTCCCGCCGGGACTCAGGGCGAAAGAGGAGCTTTCTCAGCAGCAACGCGCGAGATTTTTCCAAAGTCGGACTTTGGACCGAGAGGGATATCTCTTACCGTGGGCGGCCATAGGATCGCCCTTGTCGAGCGCGGCCGAGAAATGCCTCCCCGAATCCAGGTTTCACGGAAAATCCCGCGCAGCGAAACCTCCTTTCCTTTCCCGCGGGACTCAGGTCGAAAGGGAGATTTTCTCATGCACAGTTGCGGGGAGATTTCCAAAAGTCGGATTCGAAATCGTATTTTCCGCTAAGTCACCCTGAGTTATGCGTTTCTCAGGTCAACAGCACGCTGGACTTAGCGAATTTTTTCAATTTCGAATCCCAAACCCGGCGTGGGTGCAGAACTTCTTGCCAGTGTTGCGGCTCTAATGATCGCCCTTGTCGAGGCGCGGCCGAAGAAATGCCTGCCCCAATCCGGGCTCTTCACGGGAAATCTGCGCGCAGCGAAACCTCGTTTCCTTCCCGGCCGGGACTCAGGGTCGAAAGAGGAGATTCCTCTTGCAAACAACGCCCGAGATTTTCCAAAGTCGGATTTGGACTGAGGGGGGATATCTCTTACCTTGGGCGGCCATATGATCGGCCTTGTCGAGCGCGGCGAGAAATGCCTTCCCGAATCCAGGTTTGCACGGAAAATCACGCGCAGCGATAAACCTCCTTTCCTTCCCGCCGGACTCAGGGTCGAAAGAGGAGATGTTCTCTTGCAACATCGCGGGAGATTTCCAAATCGGATTCGAAATCGTATTTTCCGTAAGTCACCCTGAGCTATGCAAATCTCAGGGAATCAACAGCACGCTGGAACTAGCGAAATTTTCAACTTTCGAATCCCACCGGACCGTGGGGGCAAACCTCTTGCCGGGGGCGGCTCTATGATCGCCCTTGTCGAGCGCGGCCGAGGAATGCCTTCCCCCAATCCAGCTTCTCACGGGAAATCTCGCGCAGCGAAACTCCTTTCCTTCCCGCCGGGGCTCAGGGTCGGAAGAGGAGATTTCTCAGGCAACAACGCGCGAGATTTTTCCAAAGTCGGATTTTGGACTGAGGGGGAATATCTCTTACCGTGGGCGGCCATATGATCGCCCTTGTCGAGGGCGGCCGAGAAATGCCTTTCCGAATCCAGGTTTTCAAGGAAAATCTCGCGCAGCGAACCTCCTTCCTTCCCGCCGGACTCAGGTCGAAAGAGGAGATTTCTCTTGCAACATCGCGGGAGATTTTCCAAAGTCGGAATTTGGACTCGTATTATCCGCTAAGTCACCCTGAGCTATGCAAATCTCAGGAAACCAACAGCACGCTGGACTTAGCGAACATTTTTCAATTTCGAATCCAAAACCCGACCGTGGGGCAAACCTCTTGCCGTGGCGGCTCTATCGATCGCCCTTGTCGAGCGCGGCCGAGCAATATGCCCTCCCCAATCCGGCTCTCCACGGGAAATGCGCAGCGAAAACTCCTTTCCTTCCCGCCGGGACTCAGGTCGAGAAAGGAGGAAGAGTTTCTCAGGCAACAAACGCGGCGAGGAATTTCCAAAGCGATTTTGGACTGAGGGGGATATCTCTTACCCTGGGCGGCCAGATGATCGCCCTTGTCGAACACTTCCGAGCAATGCATGAACGAATCAGCTTTCGCTGCAATGCTGCAGACGCAGCGGAAAACCCCTTTCTCTGTCAAATTCAGGGTTGCATGAGGAAGATTCCCATACAGCATTGCGCGTTATATTGGCTTGTTCGGATTCGCAGTCGTATTTTCGCTAAGTCAACCTGAGCTATGCGTTTCTCAGGGAAACAACTGCACGCAGGACTTAGCGAATTTTTTCAATTTCGAATCCCAAACGCCGGACCGTGGGGGCAAACTTTCTTGCACGTGGGCGCTCTGTATGATTCGCCCTTGTCGACGCGCGGGCCGAGAAATGCCTCCCCAATCCGGCTCTTCACGGGAAATTCCCGCGCAGCGAACCTCCTTCCTTCCCGCCCGCCGGGACTCGAGGGTCGGAAGAGGATATTTCTCAGGCAACAACGCGCGAGAATTCCAAAGTCGGATTTTGGACTGAGGGGATATCTCTTACCATGCCGCCCTGATGGCCGCCCTGTTGTCGAGCGCGGCCCATGCCGACCATCCGATAGCACGCCTTTCCAAGGTCAAGATCGCCCAGCGAAACCTCCTCTCCTTTCGCGCCGGGACTCAAGCGTTCGGGAAGAGGAGATTTCTCAGGCAAAAACGCGCGAGATTTTTCCAAAGTTGGATTTTGGACTGAGGGGGGATATTTCTAACCGTGGGCGGCCATATGATCGCCTTGTGAGCGCGGCCGAGAAATGCCTTCCCGAATCCAGGTTTTCAGGGAAAATCTCGCGCAGCGAAAACCTCCTTTCCTTCCCGGCGGGACTCAGGGTCGAAAGAGGAGCTTCCTCGCCACATCGCGGGAGATTTTCCAAAGTCCGGATTCGAAATCGTAATTTCCTAAGTCACCCTGAGCATTGCAAATCTCAGGGAATCAACAGCACGCTGGACTTAGCGAAATTGTTCAATTTCGAAATCCCAAACCCGGACCGTGGGGGCAAACCTTTGCCGTGGCGGCTCTATGATCGCCCTTGTCGAGCGCGGCCGAGAATGCCTTCCCGAATCCATGTTTTCACGGGATATCTCGCGCAGGCAAAAGAACTCCTCTCCGTCCCGCGGGACTCTGGGCTTCGAAGAGGAGCCTTTCTCGGGCAACCAGCGCGCGAGATATTCCGAAGTCGAATTCAAAATTGTATTTCCGCAAAGTTCCCATGAGCTAGGCGTTTCCCAGGGAGATCAACAAGGACTCTGGAACTCTGAGCGAAATTTTCAATTTCGAATTCCGACCCCCAAGACCGAGGGGGAGTAATCTCTTACCGTGGGCGCCTATGATCGCCCTTGTCGAGCGCTGCCGAGAAATGCCCTCCCCGAATCCAGGTTTTCACGAAAAATCTCGCGCAGCGAAACCTCCTGTTCTTCCCGCCGGGACTCAGGGTTTCGAAAATAGGAGAATTTCTCAGGCAACAAACGCGTCGAGATTTTCCCGCAAAGTCGGGACTTGAACCGGAGGATATCTCTTACCCTGGGCGGCCATATGATCGCCTTGTCGAGCGCGGCCGAGAAATGCCTTCCCGAATCCAGTTTTTCACGGGATATCTCGCGCAGCGAAAAAACTCCTCTGCCTTTCTCTCCTGGCGAAAAACCCTTTCGCCTGTAAGACAGGTGAAGGCAGGTTCTCTGTCAAAGGCTTTTCCGGTTTTCGAGGGATCTTGACTCTTCGTCTCTCACAGTCTAAAGCGGAATGCGCTTGCCAGGAACAGGCATCCGCCGGGACTTAGAGTCAAAAAGAGGAGCTTTTCTCCGAGGCAACATCGCGCGAGATATTCCGAAGTTGGGATTCGGAATAGAATTTTCCGCCAAGTCAGCCTGAGCTATGCGTTTCTCAGGGAATAAACAGCACGCTGGACTTAGCGAAAATTTTCAATTTTCGAATCCCCAAACCGGACGAGGGGGCAAACTCTTTGCGTGGGGGCTCATGATCGGCCTTGTCGAAGTGCGTGCGAGAGATCCTTCCCGAATCCAGCTTTTCACGGGATATCTCGCGCAGCGAAAACTCCTTTCCTTCCCGCCGGGACTCTGGTCGAAAGAGAGCTTTCTGACAACATCGCGCGAGATATTCGAAGTTGATTCGAAATAGAAATTTCCGCCAAGTCACCCTGAGCTATCGCCTCTCAGGGAATCAACAGCACGCTGACTTAGCGAAATTTTCAATTTCGAATCCCAAACCCGAACCGTGGGGGCAAACCTTACCGTGGGCGGCCATATAATCGCCCTTGTCGAGCGCGGCCGAGAAAAGCCTTCCCGATTTTCACGGCATATCTCGCGCAGCGAAAACTCATCTCCTTTCTCCTGCGAAACCCTTGCGCCAAGACAGCGTGAGAGTCAGGGTCCTGTCAAGGCTTCCGCGGTTTCTGAGGATTCTGACTCTCGTCCCCTTCGTTAAAGCATCTTCTT
>JABUQX010016283.1:22500-28760 GCA_015478945.1 Trachelipus rathkii | reverse complement strand
ATTCCAGTCCCGAGGTACTCGGGCTCGAGGTCTACTGCGATATACTTTCCTATCTAACCCCAATTTATGGTTTTTCGCTCTTTGGAAAACTACGGGAGACTTGCGTGGGGTGCATGATGTACCCAGAAGCATTGACCGAGGATGGCCGTGTCACTGCTCTCCACAAGCTCTCCTCCTTTGGGTTCCTCCTTCTTTTGCTTACTTATTGCCTATCATTTTCTTTCAAAATACAACCTAAATATTTAAATGTTGTTGATTGGAGCGACCTTCTTCTTTTTCCTGTCAATAGTGGTGTTTCTCAGGGTTCTGTCTTATCTCCTACTTTATTTCTACTTTCATTAAATGATCTTCTCACCTGCACCTCTAACTCTAATTCTCTCATATTCCGATGACTCGACCCCCTTCATTCTTCAACTCAATATCACAATTGGCTCCCTCTTTTACTTCTAAATTGCCTCTCGTCTTAATATTGTTTGCGATTCTATTCTCGCTGATCTGATAGAATTTCCGGATGGGGTGGTCTTCAACCTTGAGAAATTCAATTCCTTTAAAACCCAACCTTCTAAAAATTTCCTTCTCCAAAACACCTTTCAACTTCCTATCTCTTTTAGACGGTCCTCCCTCGTTTGCTCCTGTTGACAATAAAACATCTTTGGGCTTGAACATAAACAAAAAAATGTCTTGGGAAACCTTACATCACAAACGGTTGCTAGGGCGGCCCTCAAAGAAACTGGAGTTCTGTTTAGACTGCGAGACTTTTCCTCTTCTCAGTTGCTCCAGCTATACACAGGGTCTCATCCGCCCATGTACTGAGTACTGCTCTCATATGTGGGAGGGGGGGGTGTTCTGGTTTCACCCGGCTTTGGACAGGGTTCGAGTCAAAGGCCACTAAGCTTATACTGTTCTGTAAAACGTTGCCACGCTTCACTTGACTCTCAATAATTGCGGCGCGACGTTGTTGCTTTATCTCATTTCTTTAGGTACCGGCAGCGCGGTGCTCGAGGAGCTTATACCGCGTACCACCACCCTTACCATCCCCCTCGTAGCCACAAGGAGTCGCTGTCAGTCTGCGGCACGAGTTTTGTGTTGAATGGTAAACCTCGCAGGGCTAAGTTCAAGTTGTGGTGATTCCTTCTTTCAGGAGCAACCTCTGTTCTGTGGAATTCTCGGTCCATAACTTCTGTATTGTCCTTGCTGAGATTTAAAGCCTGGCGTCTGTGTTCATATGCGTAATTTGCGCTTGATTGATTTCTTTTGAGCGAGTACTAATACCCCCCTCCCTTGTAATAGGGCTCTGGCCGCGTGAATGGTGGGACAACTGTAAAAAAAAATCCTTGGGTAGGGCAGATATGTGGGAAATGAACGGATATGCTCCTACTCACCTCCCATCCAAAAACATCACTCAAATTAATCCAGAAAATCGCACTCTCTTCAACATTACTCTCAGATGGAACATATGTCATAACCACACAAATTTTGACACTTTTCAAATTAAATTTAACCTTTGATTCTAGTACGTACACACACGAATCTCACCATAGCTCTCTACAACAAGTCACTCATCACAGAATGGCAAATCCTTCTATCCCCTTTCATTCCTTTCCAAACCAACACAAACACACTTTCACACACACCACTCATTTTCAAACGTTTCTTTCCACTTTGTTTGTCACAAAGCTAGCAAAATCAAAAAATTTGCCATCTTTCCTAATACATCCATCACCTCTCTCCTCTTCTACTCAACATTTTATCCTCTGACATTCCATGTAATCCATACGAATCTCATAACATTTTCGCCCAAAAGATAAGAACTCCGTTTACAGCGATACGAACCTTCTCCGAGGCATGCATGAGCATTCCTGGCAAAAGATAGGTGGTAGTGGGCAGCCAGCCTAACTACCAAAGTCCCTAGTCGCCTTTCTACGACACGCAGACATATGAATGTGGGCACTTTTTTTCGTCCCCACACATAAGGGAAATAATGGATAAGGGTGTCCTGTAGGATATTGTCTAGAAAGGGGTAGTGGATATAAGTATGCGTATATGAAATGTGAAAAGGTGGTGTTTCTAAGATATTGTCTGGAGGATGAGTTTTGAACGCAGAACAGAAGGCGAACCATTTGGCATTGGAATATGTAATACATACCATAAGCAAAATGGGTATAATATATATATATATATATATATATATGATTATATAGTATATATATATATATATAATATATATTATATTGATATATATATATATATTATATATATATATATATATATAGTATATATAATATATTATATATAATGACCATGGATCCAATGCACAGGCCGGTCCACCGGTGACCGCTGTAACCAGCGACTTACGAGTGTTATACACTTTGGGCACGACCCACGCGGGCACTTTTGGGGTTACTTTTCGTGTCTGGGGCAAAACTACCCTGGGGGCTGGGTCCCCCTGGGGTCCTCATATTTCTATTGATGTCGCATGTCGTGCTGAGCTACAATATGTGTACTTTGACCAACATGCTCATGTACTTTCATGAGAGTTTTTTACCCTACCCCCCTTAGTTCATCCCCTACCCCCCTATGACGTAATCAGATTATAGGCTGGGCCAGGGCGCGAGCCCTGCAGCGTCGTTCCTGAGCGATAATATATTTGGGACACCTGACGCAGGGGCTACCTTCAAGGGGCATTTTCGGGTTGCCATTTTATTTGGGGACTGGTCCCCCCAGGGGTCCCCTATTTCTATTGATTCGCCATGTACGTGAGTGAGTGTGTGTGTGTGTGTGCGTGAGCACATGCTCATGCACATTCACGAGCGGTTTTTTACCCTACCCCCCTTATGACGTCACCACAGAGCTACTTTCTTGAGTGTGTTTATGCCTAGCTAGCACGAGTACGCAGCGTAGCCCTCGTACATGGTGGCGTAGCCACGTCCATGAAAGTAGCTGAGCTACTTTCAAGGCTACATAAGGGCACAGCCCAAAGGGCTGTGCCCTTACCGCTTACATCCCCCTTCGGGGAACCCCGAGATGGATCTTCATGTATCTCTCTGGGTGATTTCCAATTAGTGGGGCTCTTCGTTGATAAATTGTTCGGAAATATTGCACCCACAGGGCGTACGTACCTCTTTCGCTTGACTCAGGCCCTCCTCTGGAGCCTGACTTCCGGTCCGGCTCCGACTCAGGATCTAGAATTCTAGTCTGGCTTCCGACTCAGGCTCCTAAGAACCAGAAAGCAAATACGATGACTCAATCTTTCTTCTGCCTCGTCCTCTTCAGCTTTCTAATGTTTCGACGCTCTTATCAAACATTCCTTTCGCTGATACGAATTAAGATTAGTTTTTAAGCTAGCTTCAGTGATTCGACGTTGTTTCATTGGAAACTTTTATTAAATGTTACAATTTAAGTCCGATACGGTTGAGGTGGTTATGTATTATTCTTCTTATTCTTCTTCTTATTCTTCTTTTTTTCTTCTTCTTCTTCTTTAGCTATCTAGGTTTTGGGATCTTTGTACATATGCCGCTTATCATGTCATCCTTCGCTGTGGATTCTACACTACTACTACTAACTACTACTACTACTTATACTACTACTACTACTACTACTACTACTACTTACAAACTGGCTACTACTACTACTACCTTCCTTCAGAATTCTACTATACTACTACTAGCTACAGCTACAGCGTTATAACTATTATACGCTTGAGGTCATGATGTATTATTCTTACTTATTCTTATTCTCCTTCTTATTCCTTTCTTATTCTTTTTTCTTATTCTTATTCTTCTTTAAGCTATCTTTGACACATCATACCGCTTTTATCATCGTCAACCTTCCAACTGTGATTCTACTACTACTTCTACTACACTACTACTACTATCTACTACTACTACTACTACTACCAGCGTTATAACTATTATGCGCTTGAGGTCATAATGGTATTTTCTTCTTATTCTTCTTATTCCCTTCTTATTTCTTTTTCTTATTCTTCTTTAGCTATCTTTCTATATGTACATCTTATCATACAATCCTTCGCTGATACGAGATAACTCTTATCAAACAATCCTTCACTGTGATTGGGCTTAACGGCCCAATCGCAGTCGGGAAGGTCATTCACTGATACGAATTAAGATAAGTTTTAATTTAGCTTTAGTGGAATTCTAAGTTGTTTTCAGTGGAAATGTTACAATTTTAAAGTCCGGTGTTTAAAGCTTAGAAAATCTACTGAAAAAAATGTATACGATTGAATAGAATTGGGTTAATAATTTTAATAGTAATAAGTTTCTACTACTACTACTACTACTACTACTACTACTACTACTAAATACTACCCTTACTACTATTAGTTACTACTTCTATACTGCTAACTACTACTTCACTGCCCTAACTGCTACTACTGCTACTACTACTACTCTTACTATATAACTACTACTATCGCTACAACTATTATACGGACTCTGTATCCATTCTAGCTTAATGTTTGATGTAACATAGCATCTTTTACTTTTGGTTCCAGTATCCTGCTGTTAGGTAGTAAGAATCTTTATTATTATTACTGTTATTTTCATGCAAATGGGTACACAAACAGTACGTAAAGCTACAAAGCTGTAAACACACGCACTCGCGCGCACGAGAGAGCGGTGTCATGGACGCCATGCAGGGGGGCTATTTGCCCCGACTGCTTTAAGTACTTAGGGTCAGTAAAAACGTGTTTTTACTGAAATGTTTCCGTACTAAACATAAAAATAAGTGACTTTATTAATATCTCAGTCTGAAAAATCTAGCTATGTTAGAAAATTATAAGGTAGAAACGTTGGTCATGGTTAGTTTCATTGGAGAATTTTGTTAATGTCAACGTTTATTCGCAGTCCATATTGGTATTATATTTGATAAAGATAGTTAGGGGACCTAAGTTTTTGTTGATGTCGGCATTGTTGTTGTTGTTGTTGTTGTTGTTGTTGGTGTCGACATTGTTGTGTGTTGTTGGTGTAGTTTTGGTGATGTGTTTATGTTAATCATATATTATGCTATCTTGGGTTTTTTGGGGATCTTTATACATATACCTCTTATCATGCTATCCTTCACTATGATTCTACTACTACTACTACTACTACTACTACTACCAATGTTATAACTAGGACCTAAAACTGTAAAACAGTATAGTAAAACAGTAAAGCAGTAAAATACGGTATGGACAGAGTTTGGGGAGGGGTACCCATTGGGGTTTGCGGTATTTGTTTTACTGCTTTAGGGTCAGCAAAACATTGTTTTTATTGAAAATTTTACAACTTTTTTCTTTGAAAAACAAAAACTTTAACAATGAAACAAGTTTTCAATAAATAAAATATAGGAATCTACGTATAAAAGCTCTAACTACATACATCTTTGTACACTGGATTGATTAAGTAAGTCGAAAAGCAAGTTTTTTGGTGCGAGTACCTCCATCTTCTATCTCTTTTCAGCTCTATACCCCCCATTTTTACTTCATCATCATCCTCTGTCATTCAGCTAGGACCCCTTTAAGTGGGTTCTCAGACTCATTAGTGGGTACTGAAAACACATATAAACCTGTTAAACACCGATACATCCCATGTGAGACTTCTTCTTTTTCATTTTCTTCATATATATATTAATGGTATATTTCATATATCTATATATATATATATAATATACTATATTTATATATATATATATATATATATATATATTATATATATATATATATATATTTACTATATATTACTATCTTTTTTTTTTATATAACTTAGCTATCCCTGTCTCATTTGATCTGGCTATGATGTCACTACAATTGGTTAGTACAATTAAAACACACACACACACACACACACACACACACACACACACACACACACACACATTCCATGTTTAATAAACAAAAATTGATGTTGTGACAGTAAAGACGTATCGCACAGAGGGGTGGTGAGGGGGGACCCCTCACCACACAGCTTGCCATAGTGGTGTTGCTGTCTTGGGGTATAATAAAACAACAATTTTAAATAAAAATTATGACATGATCAATAGATCAAATAGATCATAGATGGGTTCAGGATGGTGATTGGATGGTGGTTTGATTTACTGATTTACTGCTTTAGGGTGTGTAAAACATAACAATTTTAATAAAAATATCACTTGAATCAATAGATCAATAGATCATAGATCATAGGATGGTTAGAGTATGTGGTTTGATTTACTGATTTAACTGCTTTAGGGTGTGTAAAACATAATAATTTTAATAAAATATCACT